>CM044447.1:118907609-118918808 GCA_024363595.1 Xenopus borealis | reverse complement strand
ATTCAGCCACAGGAAAAGGTGGCAACCCTAGAAGGAGGGTACCCTAAACAAATTTACTCTATCTCCGTTCAAAATTGAAACGTTGCCAGCGATTTTCTGGGTCTTAGAAAAAATTTCTAATTTTTTTGCAACCTCCTATCTAATGTATTGGACTTCACCAGGTTTGAGCTGGTGAAGTAAAGTCTGGCGCAAGAGGTAACGTTCAGTAAAATGGGCATATTAGTGAATTAGCATTGTTACGTCCCTTTGTCAGTGCGTCAACTGGGAAGGTAACCAGATAACAGCTCCCTAACACAAGATAACAGCTGCCTGGTAGATCTAAGAACAACACTCAATAGTAAAAACCCATGTCCCACTGTGTTCTATTCAGTTACATTGAGAAGGAAAAACAACAGCCTGCCAGAAAGCAGTTCCCTCCTAAAGTGCTGGCACAAGTCACATGATCAGGGGCAGCTGGGAAATTGACAATATGTCTAGCCCCATGTCAGATTTCAAAACTGAATATTAGAAAATCTGTTTGCTCTTTTGAGAAATGGATTTCAATGCAGAATTCTGCTGGACCAGCACTATTAACTGATGCTTTATGAAAAAAAAAAACATGTTTTCCATGATAGTATCCCTTTATTCACCTTTATTAGCAAAACTGCCAAATTTTGTAAAATGAACATGGCAATTTTTGTATCCCTCGTTTTATTTCCAAAATGTTTGGAGGTATGGTTTATATTCTGTATAAACATAATAACATAATAAGGGATGCTTGAATCAACTTGGTTTTATTGATGAGAAATTCATATAAAGCAGACATAAAAATTAAAGGACTTTTAAATAACATGATATTGCTAGCAAGCTATTTCCATCTAAAAAATAAAATGTTTTTATTATTTTCAACAACTATTATCCCTGTTGAAACATCACAATGCAGAACTGGGAACTAAAGTGAGTTCCAAAGGTGCAACCATTAATAAATTCACATCATGTGAAGAAAGAATCATAGGGACAGACCTCCATGGGATGTTAAAGGGGTTGTTCCCCTCTAAAGGAACTTTTAATATGATTTAGAGAGTGATATTCTGAGACAGTCAGTTTAAAATTTGTATTATCTGTAGCTTCAGAGCTTTTATTCCACAGCTCTCTGGTTTGCAATTTCAGCAATCTGGTTGCTAGGGTCCAAATTACCCTAGCAACCATGCACTGATTTGAATAAGACTAGGTGAGGCCTGAATAGAAAGAGGAGTAATAAAATGTGTCAATAACAATGTATTTGCAGCCTTACTGGACATTTTTAAGATGGGGTTTGTGATAGTGATGTGCAGGCCAGCCCAATACCCACGGGAACCCCTGGTCGGGCAGGTTTGGCCAACCTCGCACCCCATCTTCTGGGCAGAGCAGGCCGAGGGGTAGGCAGAGTAGGCACATGCCTAGGGTGCAAAGCTGGGGGGGCGCCAGGCACCCACCTTCTCTGTCGCCTGTTGACTACCACCTAGCCCACCCATTCCAACAATACATAGGCACACTCCACTCCTTAATTCTGCAAAAATAGAAGTGGCTTCATTATTTTAGGGAGATCTCAGCAAACCCCCTTCATCAAGTGCTACTCACACTTGGGGTGTGACACTTTGTAAGTAGCACTCAATGAAGGGGGGTTATCCCCGAAACATTTGCTGAGATCTCACTAAAATAAAGAAGCAACTTTTTGCAGAATTAAGGAGTGGAGTGTCAGGCCTTATCTCTATAAATCCCATGCTGGAGTGTTGATAGCATATGCGCTGTAAAATTTATTTCCCCCCTAGATAACCACCTGCCATAACCATTAGCGTGGCTCCGATGGGCCCCAAGGGGGTGGGGACCCTGGTGCAATTGCGCCCTCTGCACAACTGGTAGTTACACCACTGGCTTCCGGCATCCGGGTTCACTTTTTATAGACGCCGCCTGCCGCCCCATCCGTTTTGTGACATCATCTGTTGGGTGGGTCGGCGTGGGTCTTTAAAAAGAACCTGGTAATCAGATTCTGGTGGGCGCAGGTGGTGGTAGGGCAGATTCCCGACCCGCACATCACTAGTTTATGACACCAATTTGAAAGCTGGAAAGAGTCAGAAGGTGAAGGATATTAATTTAAAAAAAACTATAAAAAGAACTGGCCATTCTACAGCATACCTATGCCTCCTCACTCAATCATTTCGCTTTTATACTGTGTCCAAGGCTATATATATGTATATTGTATGTATATGCACCACGACAGCCTTAAAGGGCAAGGAAAGTGTAATAAGGGTAGTATTTGTATACTAAACATAAACATGAACTTACTGCACCACAAGCCTAATCAAACAAATGATTTATGCTTTCAAAGTTGGCCACAGGGGGCTGTCATCTTGTAACTTTGTTATACATCTTTGCAAGACTAGACTACATACACATGCTCAGTGTGATCTGGGCTTCTTAGGGATCGTCATAAATGATCAAAAAACAAAGCTGCAGGTGCTCCCCCTGCTGTTCATAAGTATGATTGTTTCCCTGCCAGAAGTTAGGGACCGTCTGACAATTCCTATCCACAGCACTAAATGAAGGGAGAATTTCTCTGCATACAGTCAGGTTTCTTATAAAAACGGTACAAATTTTTTTATAATTAAAGTATATTAGAGATAGATTTCTTTTTCATTAAAGAAAGTAAAAATGGGATTTTATTTCTTTGCCTTTCCTCGCCCTTTAAATGGGAAGCCCTCGGGGTGCCTATAAGATTTTTTCTTTCCTAAAAAATTAAATTCTAAATTCTCCCCAGTTGCTGTTTGAGACTTTTTTTTATTAATTCACTTAATAAAAAGTGTGTGGGGTAATCAGGCATGTTGTGGGCAGAAATGACGTCAGACGTGAGAGAAGGGATGTCACATGCAGCAGTGTGTATGACCTCACACACAAACTCGGGGCGCACATATGACTGGTGCCTAGGGTACCACTGGACCTAAATACAGCATTGACATGTGCATTGCCAATTTCTGTATCAGAACCAATATACTAAATAGATGGAAAGGATAGTGGAGAGAGAAGAGACTAGCCGAATTAAAAGAGAGGAGGAATAACAGTGTGGAAAATAGACTTGTGGTTAAAGATTTTCTGGTGGGTCCCTAGTGTCCCAGCCATTTTCACAAACTCACCGTTTCACATAGAGATGAATAAACAAACCACACGCATTACACTTAATGGTTGCACCAATGGATAGAGATAAGTTCGGTCAACGGCAAGTCCAACGACGTGTTTTTAATGGAGCCCTCCAAGTTCGTCTGTCGTACTTCTCCGTCTTCTGGCTCTCAGTGGAGTGTGAGACAAAAAGCTGGATTTACAGAGAAACTTGTAAAAATTCAGTTTGAAGTCTTCACAGGAGGACTGGTCCACATTCCAGGATCCAGAGGGAATCGTCTGTGAAATAAATATGGGTACATTTTATTTTACTGCACCCCTAGAGATTATCATCTTACACGACAAGAGATAATTCTACGGAAACGATGCCCCCTTCCTTACGGACCACCAAACATATGACACAAGGATCACCGTGTAACAAGATGTTACTGGGCCCACAGCAAATTCAATTTAAGGCCCCAAAACATTGCTCAGTTGACCAATTCCACCAAGATATAATGGATTTGCTCATTGATTAGGGCAATATTGTGCCCTCTGCACTCCTGGGACCCCCTGCAACCACAAGGTCTGCTTCAAATGTAATTACACCCCTGTGGCTATGTATTTTCTCACTTCAAACCAGATAGGGGCCATTGGTTGGAATGCAGTTGTGTGTCCTGATCTTTTCATTAATTGTGAGAAAATGTTGGACAGCGGGGTCTGACTGGCACTGAACAAGCCAATTTAGGAAACAGTTCAGGCCCATGTGACTGCCTTTACCCTCAAATCCCTACTTGTGTTCTAGTTGATGATCATGTTGGGAAAAAAACATTAGAAGATGGTGTCAATTAGCAAAAAAATCTTTCTTGAATACAAAGAACAGCAGGAGAAGTCACTGGATCGCCCTGGTACTAAGATTATTAATACTTTACATTTGCTCCCTTACTTGAAAGGTATCTAACCCCTTTCTTAAAAGCATCTACTATATCTACCAGTACAACAAACTGAGAGAATACAGGAAACTTATGTCTCTTATCAGGTGATTTATGGTATGGTCCATCTAATTAATCTCCCAGACTGTAAGCGTGGCCCTGGGTAATTTGATATATAAATCACTCTAATGAATTTACATTCTACTCTACACATTATATGTGAGACAAAGGAAGAGACAAAAAAGGTGATTATTCACAGAACTGTCCTTGTGTGTTTGTGTGTGGGGGTTTAATAAAGTAGTGAAAACCCCTCCGTCCTGCACATTGTGGAATGTCCTGAGAGCAGCAGTTGTAGGTAGCAGGAGTGAGTGGAGAGCAGGTATAGTAGGGCAAGGTGGTGGAAGTAGTATAATATGGACGGATCACAACTGTAGGTCAAGATGGCAGCAGTAGGGCAGCAGGGACACAGTTTGAGGCACCAGGGTAATCTAGAAGTATGGAATAAAATCTGAAGTAACACATTATTTTAGTGATGACCAATCCCTTAAGCTCTTGTTAAAGTACTGTCAGCACATCACCATCAGCCGAAGAAGTCACCATCAAACTACAGCTGAAGTGCCGTACCACCAGTCCCCATCCCAACTGAAGATGGCCCTGATGATAGAGCAGATAAATTCGACACTTCATTAGAAGAGCCAGATGGCTGCTGATATTTTCTACACTCTAAAGAGAGACGAAGCACTACTACCTCTGCCACATACAGAGTGAAATTGGATTATTATACAGAATCCCTATGTGCAGAGTCCAACTGTTTCAATGCAAGAGCCTAGATGACAATGATAATAATGTGACAGGCTTGGGAACAATTCCTCAGAAGAAACTCCATATTTTGACACATAAGTAGCCCCTGCCGTGGGAGAACGGCCCTGAACTATTACATTTCATTTGCAAAGAGAATGGGAAGATATTAGCAGGAGGATATTAGCAAGTCCCCATGCCCAAGCTCTCCAATTGAACATTAGCCTTGATGCACTCATTAGTCATGAAGTGCCTCGGCCTCCCTTGGAGGTTCATGCAATAATAAGTTTCCAACTACATCATGACTACGATCACTCCATTTGTCTAAAAATCCATAAACATTTCTACATAATAAATTAAGGATTGTAATTTATAGATTGAATTTAAAGCAAGAACCCCTTCCCTCTATTAATATCTCTAGATACCCGATACTTACTATCTGTTATTAAATGGGAGGCACACCTAAAAATCAACTTTTATATCATTTTCAAATGGAATTCCTTTATAAAGTGGGTATGGCAGGAGTCTTAAGGCTACATCCCAGATTAATGAATCAACAACCTACCACCATTGTTAGGGACAGCCAGGGGGTGGGAGAGTTATTTGTAAATGTAATTCCAACTGAAAGCAGTATTTATCTCTTTCTGTGCTCTGGTTCTGACTCTTTATCTTAGCAGCATTACTCCTCATGGTCTGTTATTCAGTTGGCTTCTGCTGCATTGTTTCAGGAGTCAGAACCAGCAGGGCAGAGAATAGAAACAGCAACACAGGTATTGCTTTCAGTAGCAAACTTCGAAAGGGTTTAATTAATATGTCCTTCATAATAGACTTTTTGAGAGTGAGGCATCTCTGATTCTATAACATGATTATAATCTATACGTGGGCTACAAACAATGGTGTGCCAGGTATAATGTTTCATTTCTATCTAGGACTATGCCTCCTGCCCCTGTGCACTGCCAGTATGTGCATGCTTGTTGGTGTGGTGGTATCTGTATGCCTTGCTGCACCATGGGCAAGTGTGAGAGAATACAATTACATAATTATAAAATACTTACTTCAGTGTTCCATGCTTGCGGATCTGACCTGGATTGCCTTGCCCATGGCTGGCTGGACTCTCCCTGCATAGGCACCCACTTCTGTTGGTACCCAGGCAAGATGTTCCCTGCTTCCTGCTCCTCTGGGATGGAGAGAGACAAGTTGTCCAAGGCTGGATGCTGGTCCTCTTCTCCTGGAAAGGCGCTTCTTTCCTCTTTATATAGACCCTGATCTTCTGATCGGGACAGAAGTCTACGATTTTGCTCCCCTGAGCCCTGAAGGCTTCTTCTGTTCCATTGGACCTCATCTTTCTCCTGCAGGTCCCTTTTCACCTCCTCAAGGCTCCTCTCTAGCTCCCATCGTTCGGGGGTCTCCCTGGGATCTAATAAGTTGTTCTTCTCTGCACCCTGCATTACCTTTGTGCCCTCAGCTTCTCCCTGCAGCTTCTCTTCAACATTGTCCCCTGTAATTTGTCTTCTCCATAGATAAGGGGACCTCCGGACCCCAATCAGAAGTCCTGAAGCTCTGCCCACTGTGTGATATCGGGGGCTGGCTGAATGCTTGTACCAGGGAGTCCCTGGTTGGGGGACAAGAAGGAACAAAAAGCAAAGAAACCACCACCCAGCGATAGGGGCAGGTCGAACCATCATCTTCCAAAGTCTGCACAGGTGAGGGAGCGGTACAAGCGAGGAGCACACTTGAGTTCCAGGTGGGAAACGAGGAGGCAGGTGTACTGAGTGCGGAGGAACTTTCCTACACAGAGAAAGCTGTACTTATATACAAGGCAGGATTGGGTGCAGGAGCTGCCCTGTATACAGAGAGCGAGGCAGGTGGTTACTTCTGCCACCAAACAGAGATCTGGATTCTAGCTGTGTGATTCTCCCTCTGAGAGTACAGTTTGCCTCTTCCACTCTGGGTGAACAGCATGCGACTGCGACCTGTTAGTCTCCCACTCTATATAACCGCATGGGAGGGAGGGGGGAGGCTTCAGCATTACAGTCAGGCACAGGCTCATCCTACAGAGATGAATGATTATCAGTGTTTGATATTCATCCCCCCCCAAAAAAAAAACACACACACACAGAGGGGCACACATTTTTTAATTTCTATACTTTATAAAAATATAAAAAAGGAGGGGGTGCATATTAGTAAAAGTACAGCGGAAATCTCACATTGGTTGATAATAAAATGAAAGGTTATTGGAAAGTTTTTGCCATCACTGCCCAACAGCAGCAGTGAAAATGTCTATTATGCTGGCTTGATGATATCCAGAATGTTCTGGACACCATGACTGCACCAAAGCCAGGATCTGTCATTTTTGGGAGCAGGGTGTGGGCTCTATCTCTCTGTTTTCTCTTTTCAACCCAGAACTGATGGCAGGTGGGAGCAGAACAGTGGCTTAACTAGATGTAATTGGGCCCCACAGCAAATTAATTTTAGGCCCCCCTACATATCCAGAGGTTATTCAGTTTTAGCAATATATGTTGAAATTTCTCATTAATTAGGGTTCCCTGGGGCCCCCCCATACCATCTGGGACCCCTGCAACTGCAGGAGTAGAGGTAGTGGGATTTAACTGTCAAACCCATGTCAATTTCACAGCCCTTACTCAGCAAGCTTTAGGATTGTGGGTAAAGGTGCAATATTATGACAATTTAAACAGCATTCACATAGGTACTTGCATCAATACAACACCGGTTGCATTTTTGCAAAGCACAGAGTGCCTGGAAGAAAAGGAGCCCTGGAATTAACACCTGCCATGAGGGATTCTCCCAGGGCTCCGTTTGGGTGTTGCACATACACATTTAACCGACTTGCACCTGATTTAATCCATACTAATGCCTGCATAAGATTTACGCTGCTACAGCATTGGACTGGTGTCCAGGGCTGCCATCTCAGGGCCCCCCCACACACCCACGAGGCCTCCCTCCTCCTTATTTGTTAAGGTCCTCTACATGTCATTGTCGCAAAACCCTTGCACATACCTTGTACTTTTTATTTGGTGGCGTGATCGGGTCAGGCCAGGGGGAAGCACCAAATTCACTATTTATGATTCGGGGCTAATCCCCGAATCCTTCATGAAAGATTCGGTCAAATACTGAACTGAATCCTCATTGGCATATTCAAACTAGGCATGGGAAGGGGAAAAAGTGAAAAAACATTTTTCCTTCCTGTTTTTTGACAAAAAGTTATGTAATTTCCATTCCCGCCCTTGATTTGCCTATGCAAATTAGGATTCAGATTTGGTTCTGCTGATCAAATCCTGCTGAAAAAGTAAGAATCCTGGCCAAATACCAAACCAAATCCTGGATTTGGTGCACCCTTAGTCTCAGGCAAGGAGTGGGTCTAGGCCAGCGGGTTTTTCCCAGCTCAGTCCGACCCTGTGTTGCTATGTGTCTACCCCAGCCCCTCATGGCAGTGGTGTATTCCTGGGGGGGCTGCAGATCTATAACAGAGCGCAGACATCTCAGTCAATTCATTTATACCAGAAGCAGTGCTGGAATTGGGGAGAGATGCATAGGGTTGCCATCCCTTCACTTCTTTATTTTTGTGAAATAGCATCTCCTCAGAGGGAATGCAAGAGTTTTGCATCCCGGAACTTTCTTTAACTCCTCTCCACTTCTGCATGCAAATAAAAGGTGAGAAATACAGAAGAGATAAAGAAGGTGGAGGCATCAGAGAGGGTTATAGAGAAAAGTAGAAAACAGGGGAAACAAAAAGAGAAAATTACAGTATTGAACAACATCAGATAACGAAATAGTTATAGAATGATATATATATATGAAATAATCTTGGGTAATATAGAATATGATGGGATTATGTTATGTTATGACATACACAATACACAGTCAAGGAGCTGTGTTTGCAGAAGCTGGATCGACAGCCAAGAAAAGTCACATGCATAATTTTAATTTTGGGGTCCCAACAGGTCACATACTTGGGTAAATCTATGCATAATGACCCCTTATATTTAATGGTATCTCCTTATTCCTGCTTAGCCAGCCTGTGATTTTTTATTTAACCTTTAAAGGAACATCAAAAAATTAAACTGTTTAAAATAATAAAATATAATGCAGCGTTGCCCTGCACCGGAAAAACCGGTGCATTTGCTTCAGAAACACTACTATTGTTTATATAAACAAGCTGCTGTGTAGCAATGGGGGCAGCCATTCAAAGGAGAAAAGGCTCGTTACATAGCAGATAAGCTCTGTACAGCATAATGGTGTTATCTGTTATCCACTATTTAAGCTGTGACATATAAACTTTTTTCAATTTCCACCATTGCTACTCAGCAGCTTGTTGAACTATAGTAGTGTTTCTGAAGCAAACACATCGGATCTACCAGTGCAGTGCAATGGTACACAATATTTTCTTTCAGCGTCAGACTGGCCCACCGGATACCAGGAAAACTCCCGGTGGGCCAAGGTGTCAGTGGGCCCTCATGCTGCTAAACTTTTGGCCTATTTCATGGCCATTCCCTATTTCTATGAGAACAAAGAGGCTAAATAGATGGAATAATTGATTACAGTATGTAAAGAATAGAGGTTGATTGAGGAGGTGAAGAATATTAGCACTGAGAGTGGGCCCCTGGTCTAAGGTTTTATGGTGGACCCCTGGTCTAAAGTTTTTGGGTGGGCCCCTGGTGTCCCAGTCCGACACTGTTTTCTTTACTTTCAAACACTTACATTTTTTGGTGTTACTGTTCATTTAACCCAGGGATCACCAACCTTTTGAACCCATGAGCAACATTCAGAAGTAAGAGAAGTTGGGGAGTAACAAGAGCCAAACAAGTTATGTGATTGGCCATTTGGTAGCCCCTATGTGGATTGTCAACCTACATTGAGGCTCTGTTTGTCAGTATATCTGGTTTTTGTACAACCAAAACTTGCCTCCAAGCCTGGAATTCAAAAATAAGCTCCTGCTTTGAGGCCACTGGGAGGAACATCCAAATGGTTGGAGAGTAACATGTTGCTCATGAGCTACTAGTTGGGGATCACTGCTCTAACTTAACAGCAGATGTCTGCTGAAGAAGATTCTGCACTGATAAGGAAAGCAAACTCTATACTGTAACATGGCAGGTATGTAGATTTTATGATCTAGATCAGTGATCCCCAACATGTTTATAATATGGAAAGATGACAACTGTAATAGCTCAGGACACGACTTTAGGAGATAAGTACAGGGATGGACTGTCCTGGCGGGACGCCGGGAAAAAACCCTGTGGGCCCGACCCTCACGGGCCCCTGCTGGGCCAGACCCCCTCTCCCGATAATCAAACTGTAGAAAAAAAAAGTTTTTTCACGTATGTGCAGGGCGCTGTTTGTGCATGTGCCAAGCAGCGGGTCGGAGTGGGGGCTGGAGGGGGTCCTGGACAGCAGTCCCGATGGGCCCCCCAGTCTGACCCTGGATAAGTATTGCTAGTTTGGCAGTGAGACACACATGAAGCCCACAATGATCAAATAGTGACAGATTCTATAGCCGCTTGCTTGCCATATGTCTGTAGGGATACCACATTGGAATCAGATCCTCTCAATGCTTCAGATAATGACATTTTCCGGTTTTTGGGCAAGCTACACGGCGGTGGATGACACAAGGCTTGCTCAGTACGTTCTTATGAAGAGAACGGATCATAATTACCCTCTGTGGTTGATTTGTAATTCCTGCTATTGTGCCGCGTTTGCTTAACTGAACACATGTCGGAATCCTATTATCTCCCAAACAAATGGGCTTGTGTCTCTCTTGTTTCATAATGAAAATTGTAAGTGAACATTAAACTTTTCGGGAGCGAGATAAAGAAGTGTTAACATTTGCAATAAAGAGCCTATAATTACTCATTGTAATGGGATTTAAATGGTTGGAAATGTCACACCGGATAATAGAAGCTCGTTTAGGATCACAAACAAAATCATTTGAATCATCTGACATAAAGAAAAGACGGCGACATTGTTCATATATGTGTTGCGTGGATCGGCACATCCGTTGCTTGCAGTGTTCAGGAGAAAGCATATTGGTTATGTTTCAGTATGTTATGCAATGGCTAATTCTAAGCAACTTTTCAATTGGTCTTCATTTTTTTCTTCTTCTAGTTTTTGAATTATTTGTCTTCTTCTTCTGACTCTTTTCCAGCTTTCAAATGGGGGTCACAAAAACAAATGCTCTGTAAGGCTACAGACCTTGCAGCCAGATTACCGATATTCAAAATCCCCAAATATCTCCAAAACCACAAATAATAAAACATGAAAACCAACTGCAAATTGTTTCAGAATATCACTCTCTGCATTATACTAAAAGTTAATGTTAATTTAAAGATGAACAGACCCTTCA
>CM044447.1:118885344-118897235 GCA_024363595.1 Xenopus borealis | reverse complement strand
TCTTAGCCTCAGAACCAAAGCCCTTGCCACAAGGAGGACAGTTGTATATGGGCATCTACTCCTTGGGATGCCAGTCATCAATACAATATGCTTTTCAGTTTTAACAATGAATCTCCTTGTGTGACTCAAACCTGGGCATTTTCAACAATGGCTGATCTGATGACAGTGCATCCAACAGGGAAAGTAGTTCTGTCTATTCTGGGGGGGAAGATATTGTTCTAGTTATTCATTATACTGCATAATGGAGGTGACTAAGAATAAACAAAGGTGGTTTCTAAGAAATCTATGTTAGTTAAGAAAAATAAAACAAAAACAGCTGTAGAGAAACTTTTTTCCTGCAAAATGCACTTTCCAGTGTGAGCACTATCATCTACTACAAGCAAAGTTGCCCACCGTGACCTGACAATACATACAATACCATTTTTAGCACTATTAATATGTGCGTTGGGTAATTCACCTGCCTGATTATGTCGGAGGGCTGCACAAATGCTTTAAAGAGATCCGTTTGAGATGCATGCGAAGAGCCATGAATAATTTGACTTCAGTACCAATTTAACACTTTATCATTAGAAATGACACAGGAAAAGGTGGTTTGTAAAGAAGGTTGCCTTGTCTACTGTAGTGTCAACAAAGTGTGCCTTGCTGAGCTTCTGTTGTGGAAAGTAGTCTGTGTTGACCTCAAATATGCGGTGACCTCCAGACTGACCTCCAGTTTGGTGGGTTCTTTTTGGGAAGGGGGAAGGACAGGCCTCCACTGCTCCCAAAGATTCTATGTCTTGGAAGCAGAGGCACACAGAGAAGTAGCGTATAGAGCGAGATGATGTGGGTACGGGTCCTACAATGGCAATATTTTGTGGGTTAGGGTAGGTGTGGAATGAGTTTTTCCTGACTTGCACATCACTAATGAAAAGCTATTGGTCAGCTGCAGATTCCCCCTTTTTCCTAATATCCCAAGGGATCACCTATGGAGAGCATATTGGAACAATAATGTGGGTGCAGTGGCTGGGACACAGAATTTCTACTGCTCTAAAATTGAAAAGGTATTTTGACCACACTGCATGTACTATTACACCATGTGTGACTTCACTGGAATCCTTATCTCCTATTTGATCACCTTCTCTTATTGTGACCTTCTTCACTTATCTTCTCCCAATACTACCTTCTTTACTTGGTGTTCTTTTTTTTAACGGCTCTCCTTATTTTTTCCTGCTGGGTGGCTTATGGGACCTGACCTCCTTTCTGCTAAATATATGCATTGTATTGGTTCATAGTGCTTTTGCTGTGACTTTTTCCACTGGGTTTCTACTCTACGCATGACTACTTATATCAATCTACCTTTTGTCTAGTATTATTTTCCTTTTGCATTAGTCTTCTTCCAGTGGGACACTGTGCACCCTGTCATGTTTCCACCATCAAGACCTCCTTGTATTCTTACTGATGGACACTCCATATTTCCTTTTCTCTACTAGGATCTTCTGCAATGAACCACCTTCTTCCAGTGGGACTTTATCCACTCTGTTCTTTTCTTCCACTGTGACCTTCTACATTAAATCTCTTTACTTTGTCTCCAGTCTCTATCTTCTTCCTTGTGCATATTCTCTTCTACTTCTTAATGTGACTTTCCTGTTTCCAACCATCACCTATACTTAACTTCCTTCTTCCAGTGGGACACTTTGCTTTATCTTCTTTTCCCACTATGCTCTCTTGCACAATACCTTCTTCTAGTGTTTACTATTTCACACCTAAACCCCCTAAAATGATGCAACGTCATGCACTGCGCCTTAAAGGAGTTTCCCGTCTTTAAATTAATTCTCGTATGACGTAGAGAGGGATATTTGTAGTTGGTTTACTTTTTATCATTTGTAGTTGTTTGGTTATTTAAGGGCAATGTAATATGCTTTGTTATCACAAAAAAAACTTTCACAATGACACTTGCACTCGTTAGTGACCATGTTTGCTCTATTCTTGACTAATTAAGACCTCAATGATTTCCTCACAAAGTTTATGACCAAACTGCTATTGCGAACGTTTGCAGTGTATATAATGTTTTTTGCATCAAAATATCTAACTAAACTCCAGAGTAGGTGTTAAAGGTTCTAAATGCCCAATTAATATTCACAATGCAATACAAGCCTAACGAAGAATATTACGTTGCTACAGGTGAATTTTTATTATCAAAGTTTTGCTCTTTTCGAATTTTATTACATTTCTCCCTTAGCTTTTAATTCTGCATCTTTCCAGTTTGCAATTTTTGCAATCTGGCTGCTAGGGTCCAAATTACCCTAGCAACTATGCATTGACTTGAATAAGAGAATGGAATATGAAGAGGACAGGGCCTGAATAGAAAGAGCAGTAATCAAATGTAACAATAACAATAATGTTGTAGCCTTACAGAGCATTTGTTTTTTAGATGGGGTCAGTGACCTCTCTTTGACAGTTGTAAGAAGTCAGAAGGTGAAGGCAAATAATTAAAAAGCTATAAAAAAGAAAAAATGAAGTCCAGTCGAAAAGTTGTTTAGAATTGGCATAACATGCCAAACGTAACTTAAAGGTGAACCACCCCTATAATATAATCGTGCATCAGTCAATACCAAATAGCCTAGCCCCCCATAATCCTGGGCAACCTTCATCATTACATCCCGGAGAGATTTTATTGTACCAGAGGAAAGCATTCAAGCTTGATCTAAATTTAATTTATGCTGTTATTAAATTCATTAATCGCATTTTTTAATCTGCCAAAGAAAACGACTCAGAGCTAATTGTAGTATGAATAAATATAAACAGAAAGGCCTCAGTTTTAATTAGCGATTGGACTTCACAGGCGTGACAGATCTTCCTGAATGCCGATGATACATTTTTATCAACAGCGAAGTCATTTGAATGGGGTTTAAAAATAAACCTTCAGGCCATGCATTAAAATAATCACTAATAATGACAGTGCTCCACAGCAGATCACTAGATACCGTTGCTAGTTTATATAATTATCATGTTGTCTTCTTAAAAAACAGAATTCATACCTGTTCACAGCTTATATAGCATATTTAGCTTTATATTCACTTTTTGCTATCAATCCACTCACCCTTCTCTGTAATATAGGGATATTTCCAGTGTAACAATTCAAAATTTACATTTTAGTTATTGTCATTGATATTGTTCTACTATTACCATCTTGTCCTGTCACCAACGTCCCTACTCACCATCTTTCTCTGCTGTTTCCATGTTGTTCTAGTGCTGCCATCTTGTTCTGCCATTCTGATCTAGCTCTACTTGCACCATCTTGCTCTGCTATCACCATCATACATTCATTCATACCCACTGTCACTATTTTGTTGACATCTTGTTGTACTGTCATAATCTTGCCCCACTGTTGCCATCTTGCCCTACTATTTCCATTACATTTTGCTGTTCTGCTGCCACCTTGTTATATCTAGTTATGCTTTTGCTCTATGGTAACCATCTCATTATACTGATGCCATATTGTCCTACCATATCCATCTTACTGTGCTATAAGCATCTTGCTCTGCTGTTTCCATCTTGCCTTACTGTTGCCATTTTTTTCAGTATCATCTTGTCTCCATCTTGCCTTACTGGAATCATCATGGAATAGTGTTGCAAACCTTCTCTACTATCACCGTCTTTTCTTACTATTTCTATCATGTTTTGCTGTTGCCATAATGCATTACTGTTTTCATCTTGCCCTGTTACTTCCAATTTCTTCTGCTACTTCTATCTTGCTCTACTGTTACCATTTTGTTCTGCTATTGCTATCTTGCTCTATGGTTGCCATCTTCTTCTGCCATTGCCATCTTGCTCTGCTATGGCCATCTTGCTCTTTGGTTGCCATCACCTTTTCCTACTGCCATCTTGCTCTATGGTTGCCATCTTCTTTTGCCATTGCCATTTTGCTCTGGTATGACCATCTTGCTCTGCTAAGGCCATCTTGCTCTATGGTTTTCATCATCTTTTCCTACTGCCATCTTGCTCTATGGTTGCCATCTTCTTCTTCCATTGCATTCTTGCTCTGCTATTTCCATCTTGTTCTATGGTTGCCAACTTCATCTGCCATTGCCATCTTGTTATGCTATTGTCATCTTGCCCTATGTTTGGCATCTACTTCTGCCACTGACAATTTGTCACCATCTTGCCTTACTGGAATCCTCATGCAACAGTTTTTCAATCTAACTCTACTGTCACCATCATATTCTTCTACTGCCATGTCCTTCTGCCATTGTCATCTTGCTCTAATGTTGTAATTTGGCCTCATCAGTATTTGGACCACCTAAAGTATAATCAAAGACAGCATCTTCAAAATAAAATTCACACCATAAAATACAGTCACACTGCATTATTATTATATATATATATATATATATATATGTTTACACAAAAATAAATCCCTCTAAATCAGGACTCTACTATAGGATCACCTCTTATGTGTTACTCCCATTTCCACTGTACCCAATGACATGCAGAACCCAATAAAGTAAGGCAAGATGGAAAATCCTTATTCTGCTCCATGTTGTGCCTTTCCCACAGATGGTCAATCCTTATTCTACAGGACTGCATGGCTTAAGAGATGACACCTTGCGATAGATGAGGCAAAGGAGAAAGAATGTGAAGGTCTTGCCACAGAAAGATGCCCTGATTGCACTCCTGTTCAATTCACATGACTGAGCTGACTCATATAGAATCCTCATTCGCTCAACAATAAAACCATTTTTTATGGGGTAATTAGTGCACCAAGACAATGAAAAATGCAGTAATAAAATATAAGTGATTGGTGTACAGTATGTGCAGACAGCTAAATGGGTGAGTCACGTTGAATAATGTCACAGCACCGCTAGTTTTAATATGTCTTTTTGTATTGTATCAGAGAAAAATTGGCTGGATATTGAAATCTTGGTGAAAATCTGAAATTGTTACTAAGAATTCTGTAGACAGGCAGCAGTCTATTCTGTTGTTAGGAAGTGTGGAGGTGGCACAAATGATCTCCGGTGTATGTCTTCCATTTATAGTACAAATTTAAAACATAAATTATGTCATGCTTTACAGTACACAAGGGCTGCATCTGTGGGGTACAATGTTCATTCTTTATTGAACTTTTCAACAACGTTAAAGTTATGACACACTGGTGGTAATTCATCAACACTGGGCAAATTTTCCCATGGGCAGTTACTCATAGCCACCAATCCGATTGCTGCATTCATTGTTCTACTTGCTGCTGGCTTCAAAAAGCTAATCACTGATTGGTTGCTCTAGGTAACTGTCCATGGGCAAATTTGGCCAGTGTTGATAAATGAGCCCCATTTTGCGACGTGTTATCAGTGGGTCACATTGTTACTAGGTAAGAAATCATAGTGGGAACTGGGCAAGCAGGAGATTTCACATAATCCCCCACCCAGTTAGTGGCCAGGTCCAAGCTTTCATTTTCAAGTGGCAAGAGCAGGGCTGCCATTATTAATAAATGGGTTCCATACTATTATGCTAGCAAGCTCTCCTCACAGAAGGCCCCATTTATTAGCCCACTAGTCACCTGGGTCCATTCATGTGTGGGCTCTGTCAGCAACTAAAATGTGCCCCAACGGGAAAAAAAAATACCCCTGGCGTGAACGGCCACACACCTGACCCTCTCCAACCTCTGCCAAATTATGCTACAACTCTGTCTATAATCCAAAACACCCTTCCCACTCTATACAAGCCTGGCCCTTTTGCATTCCACAATACATTTTTTTCATCTTGGGGCCCTACATCTGCCCATTACTGCAATACCTCCCTGATGGAGGCCCTGAGTACGGAAAGGGAGGTGGCAGTTGAGTTGTAAGGCATGGGTCAAGCTGGTTTAGGCCTAGGGGGACAATATATTAATTTAATACACAAAAGCCATGAATAGCTTGTAAATTATATCCTTATTAACGTGGGTACTGATGTCATCAGTTATAAACGGTGAGTAGTGATGTCATTTCTGTCACACGACTCACTGAAACATGTGTATTATAATAAACATTACCCCCTGTTGCAAAATATGAGGATATTATAAGTTACCTAAGAGTTCCATGACCTGTATATAAACATTTGGCCTTCAGCAGGAAACTCCTCAGTTACTTATAATATCCTTATAATTTACAAGAGGGGGTACATTATTCACTGTATAAATTAGGGATGCATTATTTTCAGATTCATTTGTACCCGGAATCCATTGTGAAAGATTCAGCCGAATCCTGAACCAAAGTCAAACAGTAATGTACATATGCAAATCAGGGAACGGAAGGACGAAAGATAACCGCTCTCACATGCAGATTCTAAATCTACATTTCATTCATGTAAACCCCACTCAAAACTATGGTTGAAAAAATACCTTTCAATCCATTTTAACAAAACCATTAATACCAGTTGCCTTGTATTTTCTGCCTTGCTTTAAAGGGGTTGTTCACCTTTGAGTTAACTTTTAGTATAATGTAGAGAGTGATATTCTGAGACAATTTGCAATTGGTTTTCATTTTTTATTGTTTGTGGTTTTATAGATATTTAGCTTTTTATTCAGCAGCTCTCTATTTTGCAGTGTCAGCAATTTGGTTTCTAGGGTACAAATTACCCTAGCAACCCTGCATTGATTTGAATTAGAGACTGGAATATGAATAGGAGAGGGACTGAATAGAATGATAAGTAATAAAAAGTGGCAGTAACAATACATTTGTAGCCTTACAGAGCATTTGTTTTAGATGGTGTCAGTGACCCCCATTTGCAAGCTGCAAAGAAACAGAAGAAAATTGCAAATCATTAAAAAACTATGAAAAAATAAATAATGAAGACCAATTGAAAAGTTTCTTAGAATTGGCCCTTCTACAATATACCAAAAGTTAACTTGAAGGTGAACCACCCCTTTAAAGGCATCCATCCCCTTCTTGAAACCTTACACAAGCATTCCCAAATGGATACCTTTGCCAGTTTGCCCGTGCTCACCAGTTACAGCTCAAGCACCATGCTTACTTAGCAGCATGACGGCCTCTAGGAATGGTAACAAAATCGCTTCTCAGCCTTTTGGCTAAGATCAAGTGTAGTACCTGGGGTGCCTGACTCACTATAAATGGGTCTAGCACTGCGCACTTTGCACCTTTTAGTTTCCACAAAGTTTTCCCCATACTCACCCGCTGCAGGCCTTTTGGCTTGGCGGAAAATTTTTTAATCTCCAGCCGAAAGGCCGGGCCTTATGGCACTTAAAGAACAAGTAAACGTTTTTTTTTCTATCTCTAAATTTGCTCTAAACAGCCCCCCAGATTAATGTACCTTAGTCCCTGCTGCAAGTCTGCTCTGGTTTCTGTGTTATCAGCAGCTTCTTTCACCTTCTTCCTGGTGCAGAGTGAAGCCCAGCCCCTTAGCTTTCTGAGCTGACCTTATCTCTCAGACTAGTCTTGGAGATCATTTGCATAATGTGACATAGCAGAGAGCAGTGTGTGTAGCAGCTTTTGCTTGGGGAAACTAGCTTACTAATGAAACACTGGCTCCCTCTTCCTCTCTATTGTGGAACAGCAGCAAATGGACTGCTCAGTAAGCTAAGGGGCTGGGCTTCACTCTGCACCAGGAAGAAGGGAAAGAAGCTGCTGATAACACAGAAACCAGAGCAGACTTGCAGCAGGGACTAAGGTACATTAATCTGGGGGCCTGTTTAGAGCAAATTTACAGAAAGAAAAACATTTACTTTTCCTTTAAAGCACTTACTGCACCCCCAAAACACTTATGCACTTTTGAAAAATATACTTTTATTATATAGTTTTTGTCACGTCTGTCACGTTTGTCTTGTTTGTCCTTGCACTTGTCTGGGCTAAGGGTGGCACATAGAGTCCTTTTGGGCTCTGCCTCCTGGCCAAGGACTTGGTGCTCCGGGTGAAGCTTCGGTGGAACCCGGGGTAATGGGGCTCTCCCTAGCTTCGGCGAAGGAGAGCCTAGTGACTCTAGCCCCCCCATCCATGTCTTTTGTGCCGGGGGGGCTGGGGAAGACGGGACCCACCTAGCTCCGGCGAAGTGGGTCCAACGACTCTCAAGCCGTCCATGTCATGGCCGTTGGCTTTTGCGTAAGAGCCCATGCCTTCGGGTTGGACTCTGGGGCACTCGCATTTTGCACTACTGCACTGCGCACTGGGTGTCGTACCGGGCTTTCAAAAAAAACAAAAACTCCAAAAAATTAGACAAATAATATAATTAATAGTTTTTAGAAAATGTTTTATGATGTGATTTGGTGCAAATTATTCCTCTTGATTAAGACACACAAGAATCTACAAATTACTAGAATGTTTAGGGCTTTTAGCCTCAGACGGGTTAAAGTGACGGGCTACTTCAAGCCACCTGTAGCCTGAATGGAGGAATGTGCAGTAGTGCATGTGACTCCACTTCGCTCCACCTGTGCCCTGTCACGGTAACAAAACATTATCCCTACATTACTTTCCATTTGTTATGTTTTACGTAAGTAACACCGGAGTGGAATGTGTGCAGCCAACACTTCATCTTCCCTTTTTCTGCTATGGCTGTAGTTACATTTCCAAAGGGGACTGTCACTTTTTCTATCGTTATCCCCAACGCTCTTTCTCTTTTTACTTTTTTTCTCCACAACACACTAAAAGGGTATTTTCTTTTTACTAAAATATTTTTCTAGGTATTACTGACAATTAGTGGATCTTCTGACGTCACAGCAGTTCCTGATGTATAGGGATTGAGGCGTAATCAGTGATTCAGCCCAAAGCAACGCAGCTTGTTAATGGGACATGTCACTGTGAGAGCAGGACGCATCTTCCTCGATGCAGTGGCTAAGTGCAGTTTGTGGCTAACAATAAATTGCTTAATGCACAGCAATATGTGAGCGCAGCTCTGTGGGGTTATAGATCTGTCTCAGCCCAAACAGAGTCCAGGAGTCAATCATCCTTGGTCCCAATGGCACATGGGGAGGTTTCGCATGCGGCTGCCGGTACAGGCATGTTTTTGACTTGACAATGTTGTAATTTAATTCCGGTGTAGCCCTTGACCCTGAACAACACAGGTAAAGGATAGTCTTTGCACAAATGCCAATCACAATCCCCTCCCCCCGCCAGCTCCACTGCCATATAAGCTGCAAGTGTCTGGCTAAGTGTGGAAATATGTTAAAGAGGTTGTTCACCTTTGAGATAACTTTTAGTATGACGTAGAGAAGGATATAGAGAGACAATTTGCAATTGGTTTTCATTTTTTATTATTGAAGATTTTTGAGTTATTTAGCTTTTTATTCAGCAGCTCTTCAATTCGCATCTTAGGCAATCTGGTAACTAGGGTCCAAATTACCATAGCAACCATGTATTGATTTGAATATTTTTTTTTTATAAGGGAGTCAGCAACGCCTATTTGAAAGCTACAAAGAGTCAGATGGAAAAGGCAAATAACTATGAAACTATAATATTTGAATAATGAATAATGAAAAGTTGCTTTGAATTGGCCCTTCTATAACATAACACCTTAAAGGTGAACCACCACTTTAAAGAGGAATTCAACCTGCCGTCACTAAACCCCTCCCCCTATATATTTATCTTTTTTTCTTATTAATAACATTGGGATCAACCACTTAAAATACCGGCCAGGCTGGTAAAATACTGGGCAGGTGTCAACCCTATTTGCATGGTGCCGCTGCTATCTGTCTGCCTAATCCAATTGAATGCAAGTGTGCCTACTGATGCCTCTTAGGCTAGGGCCATACAAGGCTAAAATCAGCCTTAAAAAATTCCAGGGTCAGGCAGATTCAAGCCAGCTCCTGCACAAAATCTTTGGATCACAGGCTGGGTTGAGCTCTTCCCGTCCACAACCTAGCACTGCTTGCTTCTGGCCCCTAAATTTATAGATTTATGACATCACTGCAGGGACAGTCTATAAATAGTGTGGGAACTGCGGCTTGCACATGCGCAGCCGCGTGAAGACAGAAAAACGGAAGTAGATCTCTCCGTGGTGCTCACTCATATAACCATGGGCCGGAGCAGTTTTCTGCTGATAGGAGCACCTTTCAACCAGGAAACTCCATATTTCACATTTTGCACAAAATCTGTTCATGCCGGAGCCGACATAAAGGGAAATTCGCTAAGATGCGAAAATTGGCTAGTGTTGGCTTCGCTAGCGTTCGCCAACACTACGCAAATTTACTAAGATGCGAATTTGCGCTCAGGGCGGCGAACGTTAGCGAAGTAGCGCTACTGTTCATTTGCCAGGCAAAGCGCATTTACGCTAGCGATGCCTAATTTGCATACGGCGGGAACTTAAGCGTATAATAGAAGTATATGTTACAGCCACTACATTCCACTACACAAGCCCAGGAAACCTTTAATAAATAAAATTAAGTTGTCCTATTGCCAAACATGTGCCCCCTGTATAGTTGTGTTGCCATATGTTAGGAAATGTAGGGGGGGGAGGAGGGAAAACCCCCCAAAAAATCAATCAACCAATTTTGTACTGAACTGACTGTAAGTCTAGCATAAGTGGTAACGTTCAGGAAAATTTGGATCTTGGTGAATTTGCATAATTACGATCCTTCGTCAGTGCGCAACTTCGCCTGGCGTAAGGGTGCGAAGTTGCACAAGTCTATCTACTTCGCTAGCGAAAATTCGGCAGAGTCGGTGTTAGTGAATTTGCAAAGTTGCGAAATTACGTCACGCTGGTGAATTAGTGCTAGCGTTAGACGCTTCGCGCTTTAGTGAATTTTCCCCATAATGGTTCTAGACGTGAAAGAAGAAGGAGGATACTGCTTGCTTGTGAGTTTTAGCAGGTAGAATTTGGCTCCAAGTTGCCCTAACCTAAAGAAATTGCTCATAAAATGCACAAATCTCTCTCATGTGAACACCGGAAAATGTGTCAGCCAAATTACATCTGATTTGCAGCAAAACATACCGAATATTTTACTCTACGGTGCATGCTGAGGGAGAAAGACAGGATGGTGCCACTGTGCTACTTTTTAGAAAAATTTGTGATGTGTGTTTGGCATGCTTGGTGGTGTATAGGGGGCCACTTGCATGGCACTAATGACCTGTATAAAAGGCAAAAAAAAATCATCAATTTTCCCTGCTGAAACACGTTTGTGTGATGTTGCGGACCTTTCTATAAATTGCCTGTTGAAGGGATGCAGAGATTTGAGCGCAGATGGTATATTTTTCATATACATGCCTATACAACAAAGGGAAGAACAATGGAGAATACTGCACAGCCTTGCTCATTATATTGATTTCTATAGACACAGCAGCAGAAAGCCTAATGTATCATGTACAGTATCGGAACAATTGTCAATTACCGTCTTTATTTTCAATATACTTCTTTCTTCCTACAGTTACGTCCCAAATAAACAGAGATCAAACGTTTTTCAAGAACGCATAATTCGTGACTTAATCTACAAAACCAGGGACCCCTTTCTATGTCCTACCTAAGGCCAAGAAGAATTAGCAGGCCCTGCGAAGCCTTTGAAGTTTCTCTTTATTCGAAGTAAATCCAGTATCAGAAATCACAGGCTGTCACTTGTGCTTTTAATGAACCCAATGTCGTTCTCTCGGATATCAGACTGGGGTTATTAGTGCCTGATTGTCTGTGTGTTTGAAATGGAGAGCTGCCTCTTCATATAGAGCCATTAGTTCTGGTGGGTCTGAGCTCATTTCACGCTAATTGCTCTCTGCAAAGGGTTGTGTGCTATTTTGACATGAAATCAGATTTTGCATTACCATTAGGGGGGAAGTTTTTTTTTTATTCCATAATTACCTACAGCGTCCTTCGTCACTGCTGATAAATATGTCCTCCCTGTTTCACAGCGTGTCCCAACGTTTCCTGATAACTGAGGAATACAGAGATTTTGGTGCAGTTTTTCAACAAACAATGTTGGGTCTTTCCCTTTTATGAAGTGC
>CM044447.1:118700261-118713580 GCA_024363595.1 Xenopus borealis | reverse complement strand
GAGAATCAGAAAACTACCTGCATGGATCAAGGACTATGGCATGTGAAGAATGTATATACAGTAGAACCCCCATTTTACGTTTTTCAGGGGACCAGAAAAAAATGGTGTAAAATGAGGGAAAACTTAAAATCAAGGAAATGTATTATGCATAATATATAGGTGGGACCACAAAACAACAATGTAAAATGAGGGAAAACTTAAAATCAGGGGATGTAAAATGGGGGTTCTACTGTATATTGCTTTAAGAAACATACTATTTAATTGTTACTGTTTATTATATTTGCCCAAATGCTTTCCTACTATAGGAGGAATATGTGGTGTTTATACAAATGGCCTGCATGTGTCACTGTGCATACACAGGACTTTCTGTACAGCTTGAAAGTGAAAGTAAAGAGTTACTGCTGTTATATAATGGCTGAATGAACTTGCTAATAAAGCACTGTTATACTCTCCTCATCCTCAGCTACCAAACACAACAATAAACATAGGCTCTTTGGATGTCTCCTTCTGTACAGAAAAGGCAGCATGGTCTACCAGCATGTGACATGTGTCTCCCAGCATTCCATTCTTCTTCTGGAATTCTTCCCCCAATATGTGATGAGCAGCACAGGATAGTAGTTGCTTCAGTCCAGCAATAACCATATGTTTGTTTAGCTTGCCCTTGAAGCACTGAGTAATTATAGTATCATATTTATAATCAGTGATAGCAGATTACGCCATCTGGTCTTTTAAATCCCTTATGCTGCATAACTCCTCGCACTCTAATGCAGGCCTATTATTCATAGGCTCTGTGATGAACCAACATAGTCCTTCTGCATCTCTACAGTTAGCCAATAAGTTTTTTGATTACATGTATTTAATCCTACTTCATCAGTGTAATTGTATTTGGGGCCATGGCATAGGAATTTAAACTCTACTCACCTCCAGAATCTTGGCCAGTTTCTTGCTGTTCTTGAGCTCTGAAGAGGCTTTTAGGATGCAGTCACAGCTGGCTCTGATCTCCTCTGTCTTCTCCTGCAGGGTGCTCTTGAAGTGTAGGCTTCGTAGGCGCATCTTGTACTCTGGGACCGACATCATCTGTAGGTTGGCCAAGAATACATTTACTTTGAATAATGACAAATGACTGCTCTTGTTTAAAAGAAGGCCAGTATTGAGTTCCATGGCAATAAACTACAGACTGTGTGCTCCTATATTGGAACTTGGCAAGTTGAGCTTGTGAAAATGGTGGCTTGGTTTTTGGAGTGTTGGCCAAGGACAGAGGAATGGAGGGTGTATGGCTGGGTTTAAGGAATTTTGATATTGTTGTTTTCTATTTGATCAATTAATGTAATTGTGTTTTATAATAAAAAATCCTATATTGGAACTTGTCTTCTACTAATACTATCCTACACAAGAGCCATTAATATGCTGTAAAATATATAGTGAATAATGTACCCCCCCACTGTAAACTACATAGTGAATAATGTATCCCTTGTAAAATATAGGGATATTATAAGGCACCAAGGAATTTAGATCATGGAACTCCGAGGTGACTTCCAATGTCCTCATTATTTATTATAATACACAAGTGACAGAAATTACATCACTAAGCATAGATTATATCTGATGACATCACTAAACACCATTTATAAGGATATCATTTACAGGATCTTATAATACATAAGAGCCCTGACTATCCTGTAAATGATATCCTTATAAATGGTGCTTAGTGATGTCATCAGTTATAATCGGAGCTTAGTGATGTCATATCTGTGACATGACTCACTGAAACTTGTTTATTATAATAAAGTAACCCCTGTTGCAAAATATGAGCATATTAGAAGTAACCTCTGAGGCCTTTTGCCTTGTGTTTTTATATGGTTAGGGAGCTCCTCTGGAACTAATATATATAATATAGTGAATAAAGTACCCCCTCTTGTAAAATATAAGGATATTATAAGTTACCATATAAAAACACAAGGCTGAAGGTCTTGCAACTGGGGGTACTTTATTTATTATAATACACAAGTTTCAATGAGTCATGAGACAGAAATTACATCAGAACTCACAGTTTATAACTGATGACATCAGAACTCACCGTTTATAAGGATATAATTTACAAGATATTCACGGCTTTTGTGTATTATATTGTTATATTTTACAATAGGGAGTACTTTATTAACTATATAAACCGTGACTGGTGATGTCATTTTTGTCACACTCATTTAATTATGTCTATATGTTATAATATGAGGTACATTATTCACTATATAAATGGTGCTTAGTGATGTCATCAATTGTAATCGGTGGTCATGGACTTTCTTTGTCACTTCTAATATCCTTATAGTATCCCTATCCTATTATATTAATAAGGGGTAGTTTATTTTTTTTACAAAAATGTGACATCACTAAGCTAACACCCATTATACCTGATGACATCACTAAGCAAGAGTATACAACAGGATATTTAGATATTGTGTATAATAAATATATTCTAGTAACAGTTATTAGTAAATATACTAATTAATGTGCTGAGTGCACAAAAAAGTATCTTGTCTAGTCATCGACAGTAACCAATAAGGTAAATATATTATTGGTTTGTATGATTTACTAAACCCGGGCTACATAACTTTGCGCCTTTAAAGCACAATGAAAAGACCCATTGCTCCTCTGTACCTGCAGTGCAAACTGATCCGGCTCACTGAGCTTGCTGGGGCTGCCTGTGTACGCCTCAAATTGCTGCCGCTCCTCTTCATCAGGCGCGTACAGCAGCAGCTGCTTTATGTGTGACGGCTCCAGGCGTTCATTCTCCATGACCATCAGGATGTGCCGTAGCTCCAAGGGAGTTAATTTCAAGTGTGCAATTAGGATAGCTGTAAAACAGGCCACTTTACTCAGTTCATTGTCATAGTTAAACCATTTGTACCCAACTGTAACGCCTGTAATTGAGCCTTGCAATATAAACAGAGACTCACCACAAGAAACAGACTGGATTTCTATTGAGTTTGCAAGGACAGTAACAGAACTACATTTCCCAGCATGCAACATAGCTCAGGATCCTACAAGGGCCTTGCAACTGGCAATGAGAAGAAAGGGCGCAAAATGCTTTGGTAGGAGGGACTGCCCTGTGGGACAGCAGGGAACTTCTGACTGCAGTGTGTCTCCTGCTTTGGGGAGAGAGTTCTGCCAGAGAGAGAGAAAGCCACCTGCAGAGATGCTGAACCCAGGGAAGCTGTCTGGCTGTTTGCTGAGAAAGTCCCAGGCTGGAAGGCTGCACAGAAGTCCAGGTATAGTGGACAAGAAAATAAACAAAAAACCTCTCAAGCTCACCGCGCTTCCCTTATAGTTGGTCCAGGTGCTCAGTCAGTCAGTGCCCCCACTGCAAGATACAAAGAAATCCACAAGAAATGACGGCACGTCCGGATCCAATTTTATTCGGAAAAGGCTGCTGCAAAAATAACCTAACGCGTTTCGGGAGTATATCCCTTAATCATCCAAATAAAATTGGATCCGGACGTGCCGTCATTTCTTGTGGATTTCTTTGAAGTCCAGGTATAGTTACCACCTTTGAAAAAAATTCTACTGGCCATGGTGGGGGCGGGAAGAAAGGGGGCTTACTGTGATGGCAAAGGGGCGGAGCCACGATGCGCGATTGTCCAGACATTGAAAAAAAAAAAACAAACAGTAAGTTTTGGGCAGATTGGGGGCAGACCAAGGGCTTTTGATAGGGGTATTACAGACTTACCGGCAGCTTCATTGCTGGTAAATCTGTAATACCCAGCCTTGGCAGGTGTTTTACCGGCTAGGTCCAGGTAGGGTTGCCACCTGGCCGTTTTTTTACCGGCCCGACCGGTATTTTCGATGGCTGATCCCAATGTTATTAATAGGAAAAAAAGCTAAATATGTAGGAAGGTCAGTATTTTTTTTCAGAAAAGGTGGCAACCCTAGGTAGGTCCAGCTGATTACACTGCATCATCTCAATACTGTATCTGCTACTCAAGTGATACAGTGTTTTAAGAGCACGGACTGTGAGTAAACTACTAACACCCTATCTTATTGGGGGAACTGTGAACTTATTAATCCATAGGAGTTAATACCTGCTGTTGCTGAACTATATCATCTGCCAAGTGAAAACCTTTTAATTAAGTGGTGAGAGTTATACCGCTGGAAGCAAACTAAAGGAACAGCACTAACAGACATTGATTTGGTGAGGATTTATACCAAAAAGCCCCAATGTGCACAAATCATTTGGGACTGTGATTGGCGAGGCCACATAGGCCCAGACCTAGGGTGGCAAATTTTTAGGGGCGGCATGCCACCCAGTCTCTCAATGGGGAGAACTGGGAACATGCTACTCCCTGGTGCGCACAGGGCCTAGGAGTGCCCGCCCAGTAACATGTCCACCGCTGTACATATTGGCTTCACCCAAAAGTTGTGCAACACAACTAAAAGGGATACTGTCATGGGAAAAAAAAAATTAAAACACATCAGTTAATAGTGCTGCTCCAGCTGAATTCTGCACTAAATCCATTTCTCAAAAGAGCAAATATTTTATTTTAAAATCTGACAAGGGGCTGCAGGGTCGGCTGGCCTGGTGGGATACCAGGAAATAACCCTGTGGGCCCTGATCCTCATGGCCCCCCGCCGGGCCAGACCCCTTCTCCTGAAGACCCCTCTCTCCAACTGCTTCTTCGGCAGCGTCATCAGCGCATGCACACTAAGCGGTGCTGTTCACGCATGCCAAAGAAGGGCTCTGGACAACTGGCCCACCAGTCCGACCCTGTGGGTCAAGACATATTGTCAGTTTCCCACCTGCCCCCAGTCATGTGACTTGTGCTCTGATATACTTCAGTTACTGCTGTACTGCAAGTTGGAGTGATATCAACCCCACCCCCCAATCCAGCTTTCACTGCGACACATTCAGTTACATTGAATAGAAGAAACAACAGCCTGCCAGAAAGCAGTTCCATCCTGGCTCTTTCTGAAAGCACATGACCAGGCAACATGACCTGAGATGACACCTACACACCAATATTATAACTAAAAAATACACTTGCTGGTTCAGAAATTTAATAGAGTGAATTATTTGCAGTGTAAATAGTGTAATTTAGAAATAAAAACGCCATCATAACAGAATCCCTTTAATATTCCATTTGTACCTGTGTTGTAGGCTTTCTTGTGAGACAGAATTTGAACAGCGCCTTTGTTTTTCATGGATTCTGTCAGTACAGGCAGGACTAAAAGAGAGAGAGCAAGGGAGAGAGGGAGGTCTCATTCCTGGAATTGCAGCATTACAGTCCTAATACAAATTTTATGTCACTTATAATGTCAGTGATAGGCCACATCTGATGACATCACAGGCATGACACAATTGTCCAGCTGGGCACTGACACTGACAATGTGAATCTTAGGGAGGATATGGATTCCTCATCTGGCCCAGGTTTCAATTTATTTCTATAAACAAATACAAGAGGTCCTCTGCCCTCAATTTATTTCTACATCTTTATTCAAAACTCATCCACAGTTTACTATGAGGGATGGCAGCAGCCTGGCACTGCCAGCTAACGACAGTAGCTGCAATGGAAGAGTTTTTTGCTTACGTGATGGTTTCTGGGTGCCAAAGTGAAGCTCTAAATCCAGGTACTTCACCATGTCGCTTAGTTTCTCATAATCAGAATCTTCCCCAAGCTGAAGAGAGAATAAATGGCATTGGCACTGACTTTACAGGTTACTGGGGCAGGTTTTGACTCCTTACTACATAACCCTCCATGTTAGAATCTTAATGGGGTTGTTCGCCTTTGAGTTAACTTTTAGTATGATGTAGAGAGTGATATTCTGAGACAATTTGCAATTGGTTTAAATTTTTTATTTTTGAGTTATTTAGGTTTTTATTCAGCATCTTGTTGCTGGGGTTGCCAGCCATGCATTGATTTGAATAAGAGACTGGAATGTAAATAGAAAAGAATAGAAACATGAGCAATAAAAAGTAGCAATAACAATACATGTGTAGCCTTGCAGAGCATTTTTTTAGATGGGGGTCAATGAACCACATTTGAAAGCTGAAAAGAATCAGAAGAATGCATATAATTCAAAAACTATAAATAATGAAGACCAATTGAAAAAGTTGCTTTGAATTTGCCATTCTAGAACATACTAAAAATTTACTTAAAGGTGCACCACCCCTTTAAGACATTCTTCATAACTATAGTGAGTATACCCAAAGTTGTTTATTGCAGAAAAATACAGTTATTGTAGAACTACAACACCCTGCACTATCATACCTATAAAGATTCCTGGAGGTTATATATCACAGTAGCACAGTACTTGCCTGTCCCCATATGGTCCCTTCTGAGTTTTCCACCTGCTCCCAGCGCAGTCTTTTCACACTCATATGACTGCAGTCACTTCTCCTGTGCATGTTGCGATGTGTCAAGGGTGCTAAAGGAGGTGCAGGTGGAATTAGAGGACTGGGTAAAGGTGGAGGGGCAGGGGGCGATGGGTTTGCACTAACTCCTTTACCACGTAAATATGAATTAGGGACTGTCTTGGGCTCCTCTGGAGGAGGTTTGGTGTGCCCTCTGGAGGGCTGAGACTGGGGATGGGGTGGAGGTGGAGGTGGGCTTTGTGGAGGAGGAGGGACAAGGTCAGACACAGAGGAGTAAGTGAGGGAGCTTCCATCCTCGCTGCTGCTTGCAGACTCACTGGCAGTGCTCATATCTCGGGTGGCACAGCTGTACTGGTCATCCTGAAAACTCATCTGGAGAGATAGAAAGTGGCCAAGATAGCATGTGGGTCTTCACATAAGTGAGCACTTCAATGGGTTTCTTTACTCACTTTATCTACACAGAAACACAATATTATTAAAATCATGTGGAAAAAATGGAATGGTGAGGTATGTATTAAAAAGTGGCATTGATTTGATAATTGCGTCACTTTAAAGTAGTCCTTGTTTTTCACACCTTACCTCTTCATAATCATTTTCTGGGGTCATGAACTGATCAGTAAAGGTTAAATTCTGCCCCAGCTGCCGGCTGAGCACATCCAGGAATCGGTCCGTGTCTCTTGAGCGACAGGGCCGTGAGAAAGTAAAGATCTTTCTGTGGGATGGGGATGAGGGCAAGCTTCCATCAAGGCTCACATAAGGGTTGGAATCCGAGCTGCTGGGAGATGGAGCACTGGGTGGTCGTGGTGGGCATGGGTCAGAGGGTGGCCCAGTGCTGTGCCAGAGGGGACCCTGCGTCATCCTATGATGTCCTGGGCAGAGAAATAAAAATGGATTAACTGAGTGTCATCTGTTGAGATTAGGGGCTTATGGAAAGTTATAATATAATGAAATCTACTGTTCTTCAAGTATCTAACTGAGGCGGCGAGACCCACAATGAAAATATAGGGCCCATTCACCCCCCTAATAATTCACATTTTACCTGTCTATTGCACTCAATTTATCTATGCCCTGTCTCTATAAACTCATATAATCTAGTTCAAGTACTATATAAGGTTCCAAATTGCTGGAGCCATAAAAAGCACTCATAAGTGACTGAGATGACCTTATTGTAAAGGACCCTAGAATGGTAGTCATGCTCAGTAGAAAACAATGCAGAATAGACAGGAGGTCCAGGTTTAAGACTTTTTCAAATATTTGGGGAAGATTCACATGTACAGTCAACTGCCTAAGCAAATGAGATGGTTTCCCTGCAGCTCTCATAGAAGGCTACTCCAAAATGGTGTGCCACAGGAACCACTTACCCCTGCCTGCCCTTTGAGAGAGGTTGCAAGAGCCACGCGACTTCATGCTGCTCACTTTGCCTTGAAAGTTGTTGAGAAAACGGTTTTCTAACTCAGCATAAACAGCAGACATCTGGAAAATGTAAAGTAGAAGTGGAGTCAGAGACCAGACTTCCGAGATGGTAGTAAATTGTTGGACAACAGAATATCATAAAGCTAAGTAGAAGCTCTGGAGCTCCTGAAGAAAGCTTCCTCCTGGTCATGACTGGAAATACAGTAATTAAGATACACATAAGATACACTGGTTTTCTTTTGCACTGGTTAATGTTTATTAACAGCCATTATCCCAATTGTAGGATACAGACGCAGCAAGGTGGCGCAACTGCAGTACAGAGTGGTTGGCTCCTGTCAACTTGTACATGTCTCATAGTTAAGGCAAATTAGGTGGTGGTGGATCTCTACTCCAAATGCTTCTTGTCGTTCCTGGATGCTCTCTTTGTTTAACAAATGATGCCTAAGAAGCTAATGAAGGATATGAAAGTCCTGAATTTTTCAATCTAACAATGGCCAAAGTCTTTACTCTGAAATATTTTCACTGAGATTGAGGTTGCAGTAAAGGATTCCGTGGATGATAGGTTAGATGAGGTAGTGGATTTAGGAATGGAAAATGGGGGAGGAAATTTGGTTAGGGGTGCTGTTAAGGACAGGGAGGGCACATGTATATATAAAATTCTCACAGACATTTATGTCTGACTGGTAAAAGAGGAGAGCTGGAGGTGCCGGCACTGGAGGGGAAAATGTGATAAGATTGATGTGGCCGAAACATGGCTGAATGAGTCGCATGACTGGCAGTTCATATCATTGGCTCTACTTTGTTTAGGAGGGACAGAGGCAATAGAAACGGAGGAGGAGTGTGTCAGGTGTTAAAAAATGGGTGGAGTTCAGGCCCAGACTGGCAATCTGTGGGTTCTGGCAAATGCCAGAGGGGCTGCTATAAGGTCCCATAGAAAGACAGTATCTATTGGGCTGGTGGGGGCTGTTTGGGCCTCTATGTGGGCTGATTGGGCCTCTGTGTATCTCAAATGCCAGGGCCTATTTTAATTCTCAGTCCTGGCCTGGTGGAGTTGATTGTAAAGAGTCCAGCAAATTCATTTTAGGAGTATGCTATAGACCCCCTAATGTAAGTGAGGAGGAGGAGGCTAAGCTTCTGATGCAATTAGAAAAGGATGCTAGTTTGGGGAAAGTAACAATAATAGGGAATTATAATTACCCAGATATTGACTAGACAGTGATCCCCAACCAGTAGCTCGTGAGTAACATGTTGCTCTCCAACCCCTTGGATGTTGCTCTCAGTGGCCTCAAAGCAGAAAATTATTTTTGACTTCCAGGCTTGGAGGCAAGTTTTGGTTATATAAAAAACAGGTGTACTGCCAAACAGAGCCTCAATGTAGGTTGACAATTCACATAGGGGCTACCAAATGGCCAATCACAGCTCTTATTTGGCACCCCAAGAACATTTTTCATGATAGTGTTGTTCCCCAACTCCTTTAACTTCTGCATGTTGCTCACGGGTTCAAAAGGTTGGGGATCCCTGGACTAGAGCAACAGTACTGCCAGGGAAGTTAATGGGAACAAGTTTATAAACTTGTTGAGGAGACAACCAGAAAAAATACTATACTGGATCTAGTGATCTCAAATGACTCATAACAAATGTGCAAGTCATTGAACCCCTAGGTAATTGTGACCATAATATATCATTTTATGTCTGGTGCAAAAAACACTGGGGCAACAAAAACATTCATTGATCCTTCAAAGCATTGATTGATGCATTATGTATTCTGCTAAAACACAGCAATTTAAGATATTAAATCATTATTATTCTCAATTTATTCACTTAAGAAGAAAATTAAGATGCAATAAGAATAACCATATGTTGCTTAATATAGAAATAAAGAAGTTAATAGGAAAGAAGAGAAAGCCATTTAAAAAAAAGAGTCTGTAGAGACAGAAGCTGCATTTAATGAATATAAACACTATAATAAATGTTGTAAAACAGTAAACAAGAAAACAAAGATTGGAAATGAGGAGCACATTGCGGCAGAGGATAAGACTAACCCCAAAAAGTTTAATTATTATTCATAATAAAATGATGCTCGTTGAGAGTGGTTCAATAGTGGTAGTAGTATGTATATAACATATACAGAAAAGGCAAAAGTGCTAAATCAATTATTTTCTAGAGTGTATACAATAGAGGAGTCAGAGTTCCCAGACTCACCTCATAGCCGCACTGTTGGTTCATTTCATTCTAGTAAGTAGCTGACTCACTATATGGTCCAAAAAGCTTTAATAAAAATGAATGTGAACAAGGAACCATGGCCAGATGGAATACACCCTAGGGTTTGAGAAAGCTTAGTTCAGTTTTAGACCGGCCTCTATTTTTGATTTTCTCAGACTTGCTTTCATTTGGTATGGTACCTAGTTATTGGAGGTAAGCTGATGTCTTTCTTATAGGGATTACGATCTCAGCCTGCCATATATAGGCCAGTATGTTTGACATATTGTGTCTTGTGTCTTTTTTAAACCTAACTTACTATGTTACTTTGAGAGGAGTGGATCTCAGTAAATTAAATAGCTGCCTTACCCAATGGTAATGTACACAGAGTTCTGTGTTTTTATAGGTCTCTTTTAGCACTGACTGTAGCCAATATTTTACTCCTTTTGACACAATGACTACCTTACTTTACACTGGGGCTCACAGACCCCTTAGTTGTACATAAAGACAACAAGTACACAATTATACAATCACATACAGGGCCAATGAAAGTGACTGAAGTGTTGCTATTACCATTTTTGGATTTGGGGTCTCTGGCAATGATGTTCCGTCTCCAGCTTGTCTTTCTCCTGAGGTCACACGGGGTGCAATTTCCACAGGTTCACATGGTGCTCCTGAGTCATAGCCATAGGGTAAAGTTACCACATGCATGCAACTACATTCCCCTATAGCTGTTCTTACTACAACTTGCAGTACCAGTTAATGCTGGCAGGGGATGCTGGGAGTTGCAGACTAACTAAAGAACTGAGAGTTCTTAAAACCTGGTATTTATACATTTTATTAGGACCCTGTTTTTAGTCTGGTTGGGCTAATTAATAATACTTAATTTCAAGTGCAACTTGTAGATAGAACAGGACCATCTAATGATCAAATATAGACAGCTTTGCTCTCTAGATGTCTATAATGTTTTGTCCATGTCAAGAAATCAGTGGAGCAACTGTGAAGTGTGCACAGACTATTTCCTGCCTATACCCTGCCATTGCACACACTAGTATTTATCATGTACCCGAACTGGAATCGCTTGATCTCCCATCCTCAGTGCCCGAGGAACGAACAGTGCTCTGATAAGATGATAGTCCATGGATGGACCCTCGTGGTGGTGCCACCATCTCGGCTTCTACAGCAGCTACGTAAAATCCACAGTGAGAAACCATTCAGAATTAGTAGGATCACTCAACCAATAAATCTTCAGTAGTGGAACCATTAGGCCTTTTTTCCTAGGAATATGTAAGTAATTTAAAGGGGAATGTAAAATCGGTGCTAATGCAAAAATCGTTGCAATTTGTTTCCAATGCAAATAAATATTTGCAAAGTAAAAAAAGATGTGGCCTTTGTGAACCCTTGTGAAAGTAGGATTCAATTCCGAATTTTATAGTTTGCGATGGTTCTCAGTGTATGTATTAAAATTTAGCAATCACAAACCGTTTTTTGCAACAAAATATTTAACGAAATTCCAGAGCAGGTGTTAAAGGTTTGCAATGCGCAATTAAGTTTAACAATGCAATAAAAGCCTAAGAATATCACATTACAACATGCAACTTTTTATTTGCAAAGTTTTGCACTTTGCAAATTTTATTACATTTCCAGCAGGGTTCCACTTTGCCACAAGCTATGTAAGAGTTAACGGAACAGGGGAATTAAAGGGGAAGTATACAAAGATGTACACAACAAAGAGTCATCAATAGATTTTTAAAAAGTTGCTTAATAATTACTTAAACACTGCACATGAAGAATGAATGAAAACAAACTCCTTATCCCTTGCATCTGGTTAACAACTTAGATTATTAACTAGTTGGGTGGCAGACATGAATACTTTACAACTACACTTTGTTCATTATTTACATTATTTACTTTACATTTATTTATAGAGTAGAAAGTGTATTCTAAGATAACCCAGTAGGTGGTGTTGTAGGATGAGGGGATGTTATAGCTTAGATATTTCTGGATGCCCTCGTGTTTTTTAGAGTTGGTTAATAAACATAAAGAAAGTAGGTCTCAGGTTATGGAGCTGTCTGACCTGCCTTGTACCCCAGAAAGCGTGAAATCTTCTGCTGGCAAAGTTCTTGCTCCTCATATGTCAGCAACTGGAAGATGAACTGCCAGATGATATGCTTGGCAGGAGTATCCAGGACTGGGTATATATCCACTATCAGTGTGTCAACGGTCCTATAGAGATGAAGAAAAGAAATTAAACTCAGTGGGGCAAACTAAATGAAGGCACTGATTATGTGTGTTCTACAGTAATGGTGCCTGATTACATGTGTTCTACAATGGTTCTAAAATGGTTCCTGAGTACTTGTGTTCTTCAGGAATAGTGTCTGATTACATGTGTTCTACAGTAATGGTGCCTGATTACATGTGATCTACAGGAATGATGCCTGATTACATGTGTTCTACAGGAATAGTGCCTGATTACATGTGTTCTACATGAATGGTGCCTGATAACTTGTGTTCTTCAGGAATGGTGCCTGATTAATTGTGTTATACAGTAATGGTGCCTGATTACATGTGTTCTACTGGAATGGTTCCTGAGTACTTGTGTTCTACATGAATGGTGCCTGATAACTTGTATTCTTCAGGAATGGTGCCTGATTAATTGTGTTCTACAGTAATGGTGCCTGATTACATGTGTTCTACAGGAATGGTTCCTGAGTACCTGAGTTCTTCAGGAACAGTGTCTGATTACATGTGTTCTACAGGAATGGTGCCTGATTACTTGTGTTCTTCAGGAATGGTGCCTGATTACATGTGTTCTACAGGAATGGTGCCTGATTACATGTGTTCTACAGGAATGGTGCCTAATTACTTGTGTTCTACAACAGCGCTGTCCAACTTCTTTGGTACGGAGGGCCGAAATTTTTCTGGCCTACATAGTGGAGGGCCGATAATGGAAACCAGTGCTGACCACTTCCTGTTTTTAAACCACACCCATGTTACCACAAGGTGCTCACTGCAGATGATATCACTTATCACTTATAACTTCTATGGGAAAAAAGTTGTCACATTAAAGATGGCCATAGATGCAATAATCCGATAATAGGAATCATGGATTTATACGATTTTCAGAACGTGTTTGGAGAGTCCTGTCATTTTTAGTCCGGCGGAGATCGGTCGTTTGGTTGATCGGACAGGTTAGAAAATTTCTGTCGGCTGCTGATAATATCTCTGCGAGCATTGCCAATCGTACGATTTTCAGTGGGAGACTGTCACTAGGTTTTGTTGGACACAAACTCTGAACTATCCGTGTCAGGGGCAGAACATAGTCTGATCTGCTCTTTTACTA
>CM044447.1:118284071-118298693 GCA_024363595.1 Xenopus borealis | reverse complement strand
CTCCTCTGCCGCTTAAATCCAGTCATTTTTTTAAGAAGAAAATTGTTGCACATTTTTGCAGGATTGGGGAAGGGATTTTGTTCTCAGCTGTGGTATTCAGCCCAGCAGAGAGAAATAGGATTTTGGTATTTCAGCTGAATTATGATTATATTTGATGGAAAGGAGTTTGGCAAGGCTTAGCTGTGATGCCCTGGAAATGGCCTGCCATGAATGGTTTATGGGAGGAATTAGCTGTATGTTGTGTGAATGAGTTACACTGTGCTTGGTTCTGTTCCAGTCACTATATCAGGATGGGGTCAGGCGGAAATGCCTCTCTCACACATTGATGGGAGCAAACAGAGATCCCAAACCTCATTCACTAGTCCAAGGTACATACAGACATTTGGCTCCTCCACCGGCACGGGATGCCAGGCAGTTGGCTGCTGTTACTGGGAGCCATAGCTAATTTACAATCACAATGAACCATTTGTATCAACGTCAATGGCTTCCAGCTGTTGCTAAACCACAACTCCCAGGATCGCCAGCTAGCCTGTGTAATTCACACAACTCATTTAAAGAATATCTGAATATTGTGCCATTTAAAACGTAAATACATGTAACTCCCTTACGTGGCTGAAATGACCTTAACCAGCTGCTCACATGCACAGTGTTTAAAGGAGAAGGAATGTCTGTTAGCACTTGGGAGTCAGCAGCTTATTGGCTTGTGCTGTGTATGGGGCCGAAACTCATCCAGATGTCGATGGGACAGGACTAAAAATCCCGTCGGATCGCGGCCGCATCTGTTCGTTGATGCGGCCCTGTGATTCGACTGCCCGATAGGCCCTAGGGCCCATGATCGCATCAGCCCGATATCCCTCACCTCAAGGTGGGCATATCGGGGAGAGATCTGCTCGTTTGGCGACATCGCCAAACAAGTGGATCTCTCTATGTATGGTCACCCTTAGGCACCCCCAAGTGATTGTATTGACTTACCTGAAACACCGGGCCGGTGCTCCTATGGAAAGAAAACTGCACCAGCCCGGGGTTCACCAACATTTCAGGTAAGTCAATACAATCACTTGGTAGCAGACTTTCCTTCTCCTTTATGTCATGCACCAGAGCTTCTTGAAGCAAATAACGATTTATTTCTCACAAAGCAGAGGGTAATCAAATTCTATAGTAGGTACAAGTATATAACAAGAGGTAGAATGTCTGGTGCAGATACATTCAGAGGAAATCCACCATTATTCGTTGCCTTCCTATTCTTTCCAGAATGCAGTATAAAGTGTAATGTGGTTGTTGGGGGTCACTGACCCCCTCCATCAACCAGAAAAAGTGCCTGTCCTGTGTGGCCACATTTATATTGTTATTTTTACTTTGTATTGTGTAGCTTTCTGTATCGGGCCTCCCCTTTCCATCTTCTATTCTGTCTTTTAAAGGGGCCGTTCACCTTTAGTATGATCTAGAGCAGGGGTGCCCAAAAGGTAGATGGGGATCTACCAGTAGACCTTCAGCTGGTGATCAGTAGATCTCAAAACACTGTCAACAAATATCTTGTGTATATCACCCTCCTATTCATGCTTTTCATTCAGATATTTATTACATTAAGGTCACATAAGAAATAGTTCAATATAATATTTAAGTAATATTTTGCATAAAACAAAATGCTGACAATGCTTTTATGGATGTAGATCATAATGGGACAACATCACTCAAAGTAGACCTCGCATTAGTAAAACATGGGAGCTCCTGATATATTCCCATTAAATATTCTGAGACATTTGTGGTTGTTGATTTATTTAGCTTTTTATTCAACAGCTCTCCAGTTTGCAATCTCACCAGTCCGGTTGCTAGGGTCCAAATTACTTTAGCAACCATTCACTGATTTGAATAAGAAACTTGAATATGAATAGGAGATGCTCTGAAAAACTATTACAATACATTTGTAGCCTCACAGAGCATTTGTTTTTAGATGGGGTCAGTGACTCCCATTTGAAAACTGGAAAGAGTCAGAAGAAGAAGAAGGCAAATAATTCAAACTAGAAAAAAAATAAAAAATAAAGGCCAGTTGAAAAGTTGCTTAGAATTAGTCATTCTACAACATACTAAAAGTTAACTTAGGTGTACGACCCTTTTTAAACATTGCCTGGTTGCTAGGGTAATTGGGACCCAAGCAGTGTCGGACTGGAATGCCAGGGGCCCACCAGAAAACCTTAGACCCGGGGCCCAACTTTCCAAACTATTATTCCTTCTCTCATTACTTAACTCTTTATTCTCCTAGAATTTTAGATCTACTTACTATACTCTGTTCTTTCATTATTAAGCCTCTTTTTCCACATAAAGAAATAGGGAATGAACATGAAATAGGCCAAATTGTTAGAAGCAAGAGGGCCCATTGACACCTGGGCCCACCGGGAGTTTTCCTGGTATCCCTGCGGGCCAGTCCAACACTGGACCCAAGCAATCAGAAAGTAATTAAAATTTCAAACTGGAGAGGTGCAGAACAAAAAGTCCAGGTTCAGACCAGCCTGGTGAGATACTGGGATATTACCTGGTTGGCCCTTTCCGGACAATTAACTCCTTACCATCTCTTACACGTTCTGCTTGTGTTTTCCCATTCCAGATCATGAAAGAAAACCATGTGATAAAGATAACAAATGAAGACCATTTTCTACGCCACATTAAACATACGTGTTTAGTTGAAGTGTCTCTTTAATAAGTGTCCCGCATCTATAAGTTGGTCTTTTCTACTGTGTTTTCAACTTTACCTGATGCTATGATATTTTTATGCATTTTTTTAAAGTGAAGTCAATAGTTCATTACAGTGTAATTGAAAATCCCATCGTGCTCTGAGGTTAGCTCCATTTTACATCTGCTTGCAATTCCAAATAAAGACATGGATCAGCGGTTTCTGTGCTCTTCACAAACCGCACACCAGTGAGCCAAACAACACAGGCAAAGCAAATATATACCAACGTTGTGACTATTGAGTTCGGTCAGTTATCTATCTTTTTTATTAGTATTTTTCAGTCATTTTTAGTTTAGTTAAAATTACTTTAACAATAATTTGCCTTTGTGCTCAAAGTTATATTGTAGCTTAGAGGAATGATTTTGCCAGGGGTCCAATAAGGGCCCGACTGGTATGACATTGCTTTCGAGTGGAGCTGGGAATTTAAATGTTTCTCCTCCACCCACCTGTTATTCACATCCACAATGCAGTGTAAACTAATATGTGTCACTAATATTAACGGGTAAGGGGGGGCAGCCCAAAACCTATGGGCTTTCCACTAATGAAAGATGAGAAGCAGGAACTTGCTCTGAAATACAGGAAGTAAAGAAATTGCTCTGAAATACAGGAAGTTCCTCCCCTGAACAGCTCATTCCATTGACATAAGCTCAGTGAAGGTTTGGGGACAGATTGTTGAGTGTTCATTATATAAATATGTCGGTCATTTCTCTATGGGTTGAAACTGTAAATGATCTCCTTATAAACCGTGCACTCCTACGTTATTATAAATGTGCCATTTATAACTTACGGTTACAGGAAAGCTTTCTCCTTTTGCACACTGCCTGTCTGTTGTCTAAAATGCCTAAAATAAGCAATTATTATTTTGTAAAGAAGCCCTGGAAAATATTACCCTCTGCTGCAGCATTTTTTCTGCAGCAAAGAGAGAAAGCTTTTGACTAACCAATATACATTTAACTGGAGATTACAATGAATAATGTACCCCCTGCTAAAATTTATATTAAAGTCCACCACGGAGGTATATGTCAAGTTACTCCTCAGTGACTGTATATTTATTTTTATAGATTAAAAAAGGGGGTAAATTATCCAATATATGCAATATATATATATTTCTCTGTGACAATTGTGCTGTATTCATACCTCCCAACTGTCCCGTTTTCTGTTTGTGACAGCTCCATTTCCAGTCCTGGGTTTGTAACTAAAATGTCCCGACTTTCTCTTTGATCTCCTGTACTGATGCAAGAAAAGGATACAACATTTCTGAAACATAATTAAAATAAGAGCGTTTTTTTGCAGAGAGCCCAAGACAGTCAGCAGCTGCACTTGGATACTTTTGTAATCATTTAAGATAATCAAAGAAACAATTGTAACTATTTAAGATAAGCAAGTCTCTTGGGAGAACCGAGACTAGGTGTTTTAGGGCAAAGACACACAGGAAGATTCAGAGAGATTTAGTTGCCCGCCTCTTCTTCGGGAGACTAATCTCCCCAAAAAGCCTTGTGTGGCAACTTCGGACGACTTCAGAAAGTGAAGCACTCCAAGTGCCATCCCAACAGCAAGTTAGATTCTAACAGGTGGGAAGTGTATTTTTGGGGAGAAGAAGTTGCCCGAAGAAGAGGAGATTAAATCTCCCCGAATCTTCACGTGTTTCCGCTTTCATTAGAAAAACTGTTATAACATATAAAGAATTGCACTAAAACTCCCTCAAATGTTTTCAAACTTCCTATAACCTGCCAAATTTTGTAAAATCGACACGGTAATAAGGGGGTGTGGCCATAAAATAGGTTTGGTTTTTCAAACGTTGGGAGATATGCTTTATTTATTACTTTTATTACTGCAATGCTCTACTGACAGAACCATAAACTATTATAAGTGTTACTAATGTGAACAGGTGAGGGGCCCCCTCAGTTTTTGGGGGGCAACCCTTCCCAGTACATTATGCCAGAAGGAGATGAGAAGCAAGAAAACAAGTGGAGTGCTAAGGGTAAGGTCACACAGGCAGATTCAGGGAAATTTAGTTTCCTGGTGACTAATCACCTCTTCTTCTGGGCAACAATCTCCCCCAACTGCCTTCCTGTCCACTATAATGAAAAGTTGCCAGTGCTAGAGCACACGTGGTGCTTCGTTTTCCAAAGTCACCCAAAGTTGCCTCACAAAGAAGAGACTAGAGTCTGGCAACGGGTCGGGTATCCACGGGTTACCCACAAAAACTGTTGGTACCCTGTGCGTTGCAGGTAGGAGTTTCAGGATTGGGTATGGACGCTGGTCGGTGGTTCTCCAGGTTTGCAGGTGGAGGATCGGGTCACGGATCTTCTCAAAAGCAAATTTTACACTTTTTTTTTCTGATGACGTCTACTTCCGCCGATGATGTCACTTCTGGGTTTACGGCAGCACTTCTTCCTTTTTTTTCTGAGCATGCCTACTTCCGCTCACTTCCGATGATGTCACTTTCGGATCTACAGCACTTCCTGATTCTTGATGGTCAGTGGGTCGAGTCGCGGATAAGGTACTTGCGGGTCCGGTAGTGGGTAGCAGGTCAGAATGCGGGTTTGGGTTGCGGTTTGCGGATTACGGGTATGGGTCCCGAAAAATGGACCTGCACAGGACTCTACAAGAGACGATTAGTCCCCAGGCGACTAAATCTCCCTGAATCTGCCCGTGTGCCACAGGCCTAAGAGGGAAAAGTTATCCCTTTGTTCCTTTCATGAGCAGCTCATACATTCATTCTCTGTGTTCAGTGAAGGTTTGGGGAGATATACAGTATAATCTATATCTTTGAACTTTAGGGTTACCACCTTTTCTGGAAAAAAATACCGGTAAAATACCAGCAAGGTGGCAACCCTTGTGACCATTGTGCATACTGTTATTACAACACTGCTGCAGCATAAACTAATATGTGTGTATAAGTGTAACTAATATAAGCAGGTGAGGGACCTACAGTTTTGTGGGCCAAATCCCCTCAATACTCTACAACACTTAGTCCTCTGAACTTTACATTATCTTGACAGAAAGCAATGAGATGCAGGACGTTGCTTTGATAAACAGGAAGTGACATGTTATGGGGGAAATGGCTCCTCTCTATGCAATGTTTTTCTATGTTGTTTACGTGAAAGCCTTTGCATTATGCCATGAATATGTTTCTAACTTGTTGCAATTCTCTGTGTCCTTCTCTTCCCAGGCTTCTGCTGCAGGCTGGCATCGACATTAACCGGCAAACCAAGTCCGGGACGGCTCTACATGAGGCAGCCTTGTGTGGGAAAACTGAAGTGGTGCGCCTTTTACTGGATGTAAGTATTTCTCTATGCTTTGTACTGAGGATTGAAGATATGTATCAAGTCAGATATAAGCCCAGTGTACCAGCCGCACAGGGGCTCTGCCATCTTATTAACAATGTTATTGTAAGGACAACATGTCTATATTATACTGTATAAGGGAGGTCAGACTGGCCAGCTATGGAACAATTACCGTTAAATGTTATTACAGCTTATAATATTGCTTTGCTCTGTGTTGCTGTTGGTTACTAGACCTGGAGCACACTTTGCTGATCTGTTTGTAGCTGTATGGGGTAAAGCAAAGATTATCTCAAAACAGAGCATATTATGTTGACGTGATATAGCCCATTAAAGGACCAGGATAGGTAATGTCTCAGGGGAGTGCCCACTATCACAGGCCAGCTCTGCTTCTTTAATAATCGTACCAGGCCAATTTAGCTTGTAGCAGGATGAGTAATAACCGTCTTTCTTTTTCTTCCTAGCAATCTATAGCACCAGGTCAGGCTTAGCGAATGTGCAGACAATTTGGGTTTGCACATGCACTAAGCCATGGAGGATTACTAGGAACAAAGAGGGAGATGGCTGCCAAATGCCACTGCCTCAACTGATATCAATAGGGGTGCCTTACAAATTATTACCCCCCCAGTGAATACCGTTCCTTGTCCTTTAAAGTCAAACAAGCAACTGTCATATATATTAGCTCTGTAATACATTTTCCCCAAGGTTTGAAGGTCCCTCAAACGATTTAGCTGTAGGCCCTAGTAATTTGTAGTTAATCCACTGCAGAATGCACCATCTGGAGCTTTATGGCAGAACTGTGGCTACTTAAAAAAAATGGCACTTGTTTAGTTTTGAAGGGATGTGGAATTTGCATGCATATAATTTACATGCCATCTGTGCATCCCATAGTGCCATTCTGTAATACTCTCTCTGAAGAGCACAGTACTGCAATGCAGAGACATATAGGAAAATAGGGAATTGTGGGAAAAAACATGGAGATGCACCCTATCCATTTACTGTGTTGAAGCAATTGTTAAATTAGTCCTTATTTATGTATGTTTATCCCCAAAGGAAATATTTGCCTCTTTGTAAGTTAATTAAAAAAATGAATTAGATCAGAATATTTCTTACCTTCTGTAACACATTTTGCCAAAATAGACCTAATTACAGGCACAACATACAGTATGCCAATCAGCATATCAGTGAAGTCAATGAAGGTTCTTTGTGGCCTTCTGTTGTTATAGTTGTTGCAGTTCAACAATATTTAGAGGACCTTGCTTTTACTAGTCTGTTTTAGTTTACATGCATTATTATTTTATATCTGACTTCTGTACTGTGGGAAGTATTATTGCATAATTACAAGTGTATCTTTTGAATTTGGATATTTTATTTGTCACCTTGTCATGTAAAAATGCCCTAGGTGTCTACAGCTTAAAAGGGAGTTTTTTATGTGCTAATCCCTTGGGTGTTTGTCTCTCTCTCTGGTTACCAGGCTAATGTGTTTTGCACCAGTTAAGGAACCTGGGGAAACTGGCAGATAAAACCAGCTGCCAGGGGCTGCTGAATTTCTTGCTTTCATCTTTCTCTTTCTAACTCTTGTGCATGGATCACTACCAGAGTAGATTGCAGATTAATGTACCAAGATTCCTCACACAGCTTCATGGAGGATGGTGGCATGTGACTGAAAATATCATAAAATCCCACAAAATCGGCATACACTTCCTTCAAAGCCTCCTATCAGACTACCAGTGAAATGTATTTTTTTTCCAACTTGCAGAGTAGGGTGCTTAATTGCAATGCCACATTGCTGTATTTTACTTCCAGAATTCATGGCAGATAAATACAGTGGCAAATCCATGTATAATAGAGATAAAAAGATGTCCCTTTCCCAACTGGCGCAACATCGTTAAGCCATTATTCTTTATCTGTGCCCATCCTGCACCTATCTGACATCACCAGAGGGGGTGGGATGGGAAGGTGTGACTATATAAAAAGGGACAGGGAAGAGAAGGCGGAGGAATGCTGATGTTGCTGAAAGAGTGTCCGGCCAACTTGATCCGGCCAGTCCATGGAACACTAATGTATAGGGCTCAACTCCATGGACGATATTGGTGTGATCCGACGCGCTGTGCTTTAACGCAGGTGTCACCTTGGATGCAACCGAAATAAGGTAAGGGCTGAACTCCACAGACGATTTCGGCGTGATCCAATGTGCTGCGAGAAAGCACCGGAGTCACATCGTATGTGACGGAAATAAGGTAAGAGATGGAAATGTTGGATGCAACGTCGTGTCGTTTCAGATCAATGCTGTGACACTATCCATTTCCATCTCTTACCTTATTTCTGTTGCATCCGACGTGACGCCTGTGTTTTTGTGCAACGCGTCGGATTGCACCGAACTCGCTCATGGAGTTCAGCCCTAATACCCCAAAAACACACAGAAGGATCAATATAGTGCCAAATATATGTTATAATAGATTAGACCCTACTGTATCTCCTGGTCAGTTGCTTCTCACACATAATCTAACATTTATTGGTTACTATCTATAAGTAATTCCTATCCTTCAATTATAAATATTACAGTAAAACTCCACGCAACTTTTTCTAATGTGCTGTGGCTACTGTATCTTGTTCAACACTGTGAATTTTCTTTTGCAGAGTGGAATCAATGCTCATATCAGAAATACCTACAACCAGTCAGCCCTGGATATTGTGAACCAGTTCACAGGAACACAAGCTAGCAAGGAAATCAAACACATGCTTAGAGGTAGTGGATCCTATCTTGAACCATCAAGGACCATCCTTTTACCCACTGTTATATTGAGGTGGCTAAATCATATGTTTTCCTCTGGGGCATTCTCTCAGAATTGTGTGGACCTTATGGACAAGTTACCCAATTCTTTAGTTAACCATGACAGAGGAAGAGATTCCAGTGACCTTAAGAGGTGGTTGATTTTTTAGGATGGATGAATGTTACATTTGGCATACAAGTAAAGCTCAGATAGATTAGTGAGGTTGCCATGTTAGCAGATCTTTAGTGAGCTGGCCACTCAAGTGTTGGGCTAAGTCTAGTTTATTACACAGGAGACTTGGATTTACCATCCTGCCTAATTGATAACCCAATGAGATGATGTTAGAAACCTGGAATCATGCTGCAATGGAATCTTGAGGGAAAGGCATTAGCATTTAAGGGAGCTTATGGATGGAAGTTCATACACCATGGCTATCTGTACAGCTGTTGGACATGCCAAGCTTTTCAGTCTGAGCCAGGCCAGCCTGAAGGCCAGCTTAGCTTGCCATTGAATCCTGAGTGAAAATCATCATCATTTAAGACCTCTGCTAGAATGAAATAATCCATAATTGCCTGTACATTTGGTCGACTTTGCAAGCTTCTGGGGCAGCTTTGTAACACTTATTTGTTGCCCTAGATATTGTATTGTGAATTTGTGACTGAAACTCTGAGGTTTGAAATGGTGGAATGGATGGAATTCAAGCTAAAATTCACAAGTTTGAGTTTCAATGAATGGAATTTTAGAACTTTATTAAGCTCACATTTAAAAATGTAGTACAGGTATGGGATCTGTTATCCGGAAACCCATTATCCAGAAAGTTCCAAATTACGGAAAGGCCATCTCCCAAAGAGTCCATTATAATCAAATAATCCCAATTTTAAAAAATTATTTCCTTTTTCTCTGTAGTAATAAAACAGTAGCTTGAACTAGATCCAAACTAAGATATAACTAATCCTTATTGGGAGCAAAACCAGCCTATTGGGTTTATTTGATGTTTACATGATTTTTTAGTAGACTTAAGGTATGAAGATCCAAATTACAGAGAGATGCATTATCCAGAAAGTCCCAGGTCCTAAGCATTCTGGATAATAAGGCCCCATACCTGTATCTAAAAGCTGCCAAGTGGAAATTAAAGTCAATGGAAGTTGTGCTCCCATTTCATTTCAATTCAGGATTTTCATGTTTTTGAGCATGTTCTCTCACCAGTTCAAGGTATTCAAGTTTTTTTTCACTATTTTATTCAACTGCATTTCTTTAAATTTTGATTTTTGAATAAATATTTTTTTTAAATTTTAGTTCATTAAGTTTATTCAAATTTGAATTTTGCTAAAACATCTGTGTTTTTGCTCCAGAACATGTAAATGTGCTGGTGATCTATAAATATTAGTCACATTCACAGAATGGATGCTTAGTTCTTTTAGTGCACAGCCGCACTTGGACTGGGTTTTTTATGTTTATTTATACACATCTGTTTCTCTTCTAGAAGCTTCCGCAGCTTTGCAGGTCAGGGCAATGAAGGACTATTGCAATAATTATGATCTGACCAGTCTGAATATAAAAACGGGGGATGTTATTACGGTAAGTCTTTGCAAGAGGGGCATGTAGCATAAGCCAGAGTCTTGCATTGAATAAAAACTGATACAATTTAGGAGCTTGATTCAGGGTGTTTGTTCTAAATTTGGATTGTAGAATGGCACACGCCTCCAACCCAACAATTCTGATTAAATTGCATGCTTCTGTGCATCTCTAAGTGAGTAGATAATGATGCAGAACTTGTGTGTGAACATTTTGAATGCAAAATGCCATCTGTTAGTCAATTTAAAGTGGTAGATCACCTTTAGGGTAGAACTACATGGGTGTAGTCAAGAACTACACGGAGTTGATGCCTGCGTTTTGTCGTGTTGGATCGGACCGAAAACGCCAATGTATTTCTACCCTAAAATTCACTTTTAGTAAATTCACTTTAGTGCATATATATATATATACACCTTTTGAATATGTTAAATGAAAACTCTAAATACTAACATTATGTATAACCAGTATCTGCAGAGGCTGCAAATAAGCTATTTGCAGCCTCTTACAGAGACCAGTTACACATCAGTTAATTCATGGCATTATTAGTGGAGCAATAAGTTATCCAATGTTTGCCTGTTACTTAGTGATTTTTTTCCAGTCTCTCAACCATTATCCAGTCCTTTATCTGTTTTTTCCCACAGGTCTTAGAGCAGCATCCTGATGGCCGATGGAAAGGCTGCATCCATGATAATCGTACAGGAAACGATAGAGTCGGTTACTTTCCTTCAAACCTGGTTGAAGCCATCAGCAGGCGAACAGGCAAAGTCTTTCACTTTCTCACATTAATCATACTTTGCTGTCATCCTCAGTTAACAAATCATCATTTTCCATTATACTGCTAAAGGTTGGATTAACACAGGACTTGTGTAGATCCATTTAGGGGCACAGTGATGCCTTTAATTGGTCATGCTCCTTTTGTGCTCCAGGAATGTGCAATGGAAAAGCTTTTGATGTCCTGTTTTTTTTTTTATAATCTTCATGTTGTGCTGCTACATGTAGGCATGACGAGTGTTTTTAAATCATTCTTAAAATACATCTAGTATATATGGCGGAGTCTCTATGTTCTGCGGAAGATCTGGCTCTTCAGAAAGTAAACATTTTAGAAAGAAAAGTAGATGGAAAATTATGGTTATGTTGAGGTGTTCCCAGGGTAGCCATCTGGGGTACATCAGAGACCACTGTACTTTCAACTGCAATCTTGCCATTCTGCATAAGTCAGACTGGCCTATCAAAACAATGGAGGATCATCCAGTAGGCGCAGTCACTAGTTCAGAGATCTGCAACCTTGGCTCTCCAGCTGTTAAGGAACTACAAGTCCCACAATGCAATGAAGGAGTCTGTCATGATTCATAAAGGCAAATGCATTGTGGGACTTGTAGTTCCTTAACAGCTGGAGAGCCAAGGTTGCAGATCCCTGCACTAGTGGATCACAAGCCTAAGAGAAGTCCCATCAACCCATCTTTATTTCCACCATGAAACTATATAAAAGACATTTATCCTGTCACACTATCAATCTGAGTAAGCCCAGGGTGTTAGGTTCTCTAGTCTGCCCTAAGAGACCCAGTCCGACCAGCATCAATGTTGGTAAATGTAGGTGTTGCTCTGGGCAAGGATATGTACTGTGAGAAATGGCTGTCTACAGTGTTGGATTGGGCAGGCCCGGATTTGTGGAAAGGCCACCTAGGCCTGGGCCTAGGGTGGCAGGATTTTAGGGGGCGGCATGTTGCCCAGCCACACCCACATTGGTTCATAAACACTGGGTATACGCAGGAGATACAACAGTTTTTTAAATTTCCCATGCACCGATCCCCATTGCTCTGATCCTGATGATGAAAATTTGGGAATAAAGGGCAGAGTATGGGGGCAACAAACGGCAGTGGGCCTAGGGGCGCCCGTTATGTAAATTCAGCCCTGGGACTGGGATTCCAAGGGCCCACCAGAAAACCTTAGACTGTGGGACCACTTTTGAAATTCTAATTCCTCCTCTACTTACTCAGCCTCTTTATTCTCATAGTCCTTTATATCTACAGTACTTACTATATTATTCCATTACTAAGCATTTTTTCCCATAAAGAAATAGGGAATGACCATGAAATAGATTAGTAGCAAGAGGGCCCACTGACACCCACCGGGAGTTTTCCTGGTATCCTGGTGGCCCAGTCCTACACTGGCTGTCTAGCTGGACATATCAGGGCTGCAAAGCTGACTGGACCAAGAAGGAGGGACTATGGATCTTGTCGAGTCCAGTATCAAGTTTGAGGAGGTTCTGGCAGAATTTAAGTCTGATTATCAGCAACCAGGAAAAGTAAGATTCAGGTCAAAAGTCAATAATTATAATATAATTTACAAAAGCACACCCATGATCTTAGCAGAGTACAACCTGCAGTTGAGCAAAGGTACCGGTAAATTAGGACATTGTTGCAAGGAGCATCAAACATGGTGGTGCCTGATTTCAAAACCATATACCCACCCCAGCATGTCAGGACTGAATAAAAGTTTCTTACAGTGGGCTCTAACTAAGAGGTGTTTTTTTTTTTAAACTAAGTAATTAAGACACATTTTTATTTTAAATAGCTTCTTGAGTTTTAGATCCATGTACAGACTCTTTGGTACAAAGCAGTTAAGTTGCTTTGTACTATTTCTATTACCTTGTAAAACTGGAAGGCATGCTTCTCTTGCTCTTTAAACTGAATTTATTTTCCAAGTTTAGAGCTTCTAATATTAGCCGTGCCACTCTGGAGCCATGCTAATGGCAATGATTTTGGGAGGGTTATTAAGGAGCGAGGCGCTTGGTTCACATCATACTAGCTGGTCGGCCCCTCCGGCACTGAAGAGAGTTTCTGATGAAGTCCGCTGCCAGTGAAGTCTATGAAAGGAATTAGCATTCAGAGTGGGTGCTGCTGAGGTAGCGCAGGCCAGTAACTGGTTTATACGTTGATATTTCTCCAGGGAATATGTTATACGTCGAGCTATGGCATTTTCACTTTATTGTAATGCAGTAAGGCACAACCTTCTCGTTGCATTAAAGGGCTGACATCCACCTGTCCGTTACATTTTCTACTTCAGTAACTCAGACACGATATGAGTCTCTTTATCAAGGATTTTTTTTTCATTATAAAGATCTGTTTATTTGTACCTCCACTGTGTCAGCACCCTCTGTCAATAAATTCAAGTATTAAGTTATGTATAGAGTTTATTATGTATAGGGTTTATCTAAGATGAGAATCTTGTTTAATATTCTCTCCTCCCGCAACTGCACGGAAAGACCAAGAAGTGGGATCAAGTGCTAATTTAACAGTTATGGCAATGAAGCCCAATAGTGTAACAGCAGGCTCTGCAACCGCAGGGGGCGGGCCTGAAAAGACTCACATCACCCTGAAACCATCTCTTCTGACTGTAACCATGTTGCCATTTTTTTTACATAATTTTTTTGGGGGCTCAGGAATATAAAGTTACCTCTGCATATGCTGTGTTCAAAAGTATGACTGTCTATAGCTGACTCCTCTTGTACTACTAATAAAGCTAGGGTTGCCACCTATGCTGTTAGCAAAAACCAGACAAAGAAGGCTTGGAGGTGACATCAAGGTGTGGGATAGTAACTTTAAAGGAGAATTCACCCGGTAAGGGGAAAAAAACCCTTCCCTGTGTGGGCCCCCTCCCTGCTCCCTCCTGGCCTACCTGCTCACCCCCAGGCAAATGCCCCTAACTTGATACTTACCCCTACATCCAGGTCCTGTCCAGTGGAGTTCACCGGCGTTTTCGGTCACATGCGCAGTACGAGGAATCTGCTGGTGCAAAGCTAGTGCGTATGCGCCAAAAGTCACGAGATTTCTGAACCTCTTTTCTAGGAAAGTTTGTGACTTTTGGGCACATGCGGAGTAGTTCCGTACCGGCAGATTCCTCCAACTGCGCAGGTGTCCAAAAGTCCCGAAATCGCCGATAAAAATTATCAGAAATTTTGTGACTTTCCGACGCATGCGCAGTAGCTCCGCACTGGGAGATTCCTTGTACTGCACATGCCCCCGAAAACGCCTTTCAGTACAGGATGAAGAGCAAACGTGCCCAAAAGTCACGAACTTTCCTAAAAAAAATGTTCGGAAAGTTTGTGACTTTCGGCTCATGCGCAGTAGCTTTATGGTAAGTATGATAGGACATTTTCCTTTTTACTGGCCAATTCATGTCAGCAATACTATGGATTATACCCAAGCAATGACAACCAATCAAGAGGGCATAAAACAGTATTTAATCAACAGAAAAA
>CM044447.1:118241034-118258528 GCA_024363595.1 Xenopus borealis | reverse complement strand
ACTTGGTATGACCGGCCCTGAGGGCATACCAAGGAGGCTAGTAACATACACAGGGGATCAGAGAACCCCAAACAAGTGACCACATCTTATATAGCTAGTTTCAGGAAAGAGGTGGTTGCTCTCTGCAGAACAAACATTGACAGCTCTCTTATTTTTCTTTTCTGTTCACAACCATGACACCAGCTGTCATTTTTGCAAGCGGGGCTGGTAAAATAGCCTGGAAGCTGGCAGTTTTAACTCAACAACAAGCAGAGGTTGCAGGTTAGACATCCTCAAATCTGTGGAGTGTAATAGGAGAGTTCTAGGCTACTGCCAGAGCTTATTTTGGTGTGAAAATGCATAATCGTGTTTCCATTCGAAAATCTTCTCCATGTGTCCACACTCTGTTAAATGATGTGCATCTCAGGACAACCACAGGAGGCAGTAGAGGCCAGCAGATCAGCTGATATAAATGCAGGCAGAGAATCCGCTCCATCTGGCAGTAGCCTTTTGGTAGCCATTCCCCCATTTGAGGATTACTTTCCCTTTAACACACGCAGCTCATTGTTCTTAGAGGAACTCCTGCTGGGCAGCCGCCTGATGAGGAGAGCTCTCAGGCAGAGCTCAGGGAGTATCCATGGAACATCATTCACCTTGAAGTAGGCTTTGCTGTTCTTGCCAGCCATGACTAAGTGCCACATGTAAGAGAAGCCGTCTGCCTCCCCTGTAAGCTGTGTTATAGCAGGCTTATTATCCAAAATCCACTGAAAATACCCTTATTTTAAGTGTTCTGCAACTATTATGATTATATATAGACAGAGACTAATATGTTAGGCGTATTTACCCTTGCCATAGTTATGGTCCAATGGTATATCCATGAGATTATCAGATGATTTGGACACTGGCTCAGCGGGTAGCATTTCTGCCATACTGCTCCTGTAGCACTGGGGGGCTGAGTTTGACTCTGGAGTGGGTACTATGTGTAAAGAAGAATTTGTATGTTTCCTCCCAAACTCCAACAAGCAAGTTATTTACTCTAGATTCAGTTTACAGTTGATGGGAAGGAGACTCTAGACTGTAAACTCTATTGGGAAGAATGTATTAAAGCTCTGCTAGAATGAAAAATAAATGTATTCCTCTTACTGACTCTTCCACTTCCTTGCCAGAGTTCTGAGGCTGTGTTCCAGTGGCTGTGCAAGTTCCAGCTCCAGCTATATGCACCAAACTTCATCAACTCTGGGTACGACATCCCAACCATCAGTCGCATGACTCCCGAGGTGAGACTTGCATAATTCCTTCAGTACCAGTCATATGAATCCAGAGAGTCACGTTCAGACAGTATACTCTGTCTTTTGCGCGTGGCCCTGGAGCAGGGTGTGCAAAAAGTTTTATTGTGCAGCGCCGCTTTAAGAGTCGATATCTTGTCCCGTAGTGAAGCAACACTGTGGATTATATATGTGCCCTTTAAGATCAGTTGGGGTGGTGCTGGGCACTGCACGTTATCCCCAAGAGCATCGTTCAACTTCAGCCATGCTTTGGGCAGTTTATTTGAGATTCCACATAGCTGAGGGCATTAAAATACTTGCACCATAAAAAGAAGTCTATGGAGCTGTTGAGAAGGCTGAGGACCATGAAAAAAACACTTCTGGCCCATGAGTCTTCAGCTGCATAGCCCTAAAGGCTGAAACTCCTTGCAAATTTGGCCTGCACCTAATTGTATGATGCCACATTAGATTTGTTTTCCTTGCCACTCCTGGTAACTAAGAGCCAAATTTCGGGTTTTCTAGCGTGCACTTGCACGCTCTGCACTAGTGCCGTGGACCCCCTACCCCTGTCTGGCGCTGAAAAAGTGACCGCCATGGGGAAGGGGCGGCAAATTGAAGGCAGCCTCAGGCAGCGAAATGGTCTGGATCACCCTTGAGCACATGGCAATTGTCTCCTTATGTTGGGCATGCAACATGGTGGTTGTCGCATTGGTGAACTTGCATTCTCATTGGAGAAAAATTTCATTAATCTGAAATGCCTACTTTGGAGAGCTAGGGAGTGGAAAATAGTGAGTTTCTAAATACTATTAAAATTGATCAGTTGACATAAGAGCAGTTTCAAGGTTACTTGACATATCAGAAGCCTGTCAATATCATCCCAGTCACTAATCTGCAACATAGGTGTCTTGGTGCATCATTAGTTTGTTTTGTTCACAGGACCTCACAGCCATTGGAGTGACTAAGCCTGGGCATCGGAAGAAGATCTTCTCTGAGATCAACAATCTGAACATAGGGGAATGGCTTCCAGAATATAAACCAGTGAGTTACTCATTGTGCAGTTAGTGCCGGAGTTTCCTTATGAATCTTGGAGACGTGAGTGTCTTAAAGGCTGCCTTCATACTCTTCTTCTCATCGGCTGTCAGCAGTGATGGATAATAATAAGAACATTTTGGGAAGCAGTCAAGGGTCCTCGTCTCCAAAAGGGCCCAAATGTCAGTCATTTTGTAGGGTGCCACAAGTGGTATTTTGCTCAGTTTTAGGTCCTTACAGAGAACAGCACTGGTTTGAAAGTATCCAAGAGAATGCTGTGTCTTAAAAATATCTAGGTGATGTCATTTTAATGCAAAGGTATGAAGAAATGTTCTAGTGGGTCCCTCTAAAAGGATTCTGTCATGACTTTTATTGTAGATTTTATTTCTAAATTAAACTGCAAATAATTCACTCTACCATATAAAATTGTATTTTTGAACCAACAAGTGTAATATTGGTGTGTTTGCAGTCATCTCCTGTTATTTTGCCTGATCCTGTGCTTTTAGAAAGAGTCGGTACTTCATGATGGAACTGCTTTCAGATAAGCTAGTGTTTCTCCAACTCAATTTTGTTGCATTTTTACCATTGATTGCTATTCTCATGTCTACTAGGGAGCTGTTGCCCTGTGTCAGGAAGCTGTTATTTGGTTACCTTCCCATTGTTCTGCTGATGGGCTGCAGTGAGGGGGTGGGGAAGGGATTATATCATTCCAACTTGCAGCGCAGCAGTAAAGAGTGGAGGAAGTTTATGACTTGGGGCAGCTGGGAAACTGACAATATGTCTAGCCCCATGTCTTATTTCAAAATTAAATATAAAAAAGTCTGTTTGCTCTTCTGGAAAAGGATTTCAGTGAAAAAATCTACTGGGGCAGCACTATTAACTGCCATGTTTATGAAAAAAACATGTTTTCCCATGACAGTATCCCTTAAGGAGAAAAACCAACAGCCCCAACCCGGTAATTCTTAGTTAAACTCAGTCTGTCAGTCAGTCTCTGGTTTAACCTTGGGACTGGCAGTTTTCCATGTATATCTATGGTTGAGCATATCCCTATTCATTATTTAGATTAAATGTACTGTATTTCTGAATCTTAAGGTTGGGTTCATCATCTAGCTGTATATTTAAAGTAACCTTAATTGGAAAAAATGTCTCCTTCCTCAGGCAAATCTATCACTCTGGCTGACAATGATTGGGCTTAACCAGTACTACAAGGTATTGGTAGAAAATGGCTATGAAAACATTGATTTCATCACAGACATCACGTGGGAAGATTTACAAGAGATTGGCGTCACCAAACTCGGTAATCGCAAATTAAACATGGACATTATTCAGATTAGCAGTGGATGTTTTTGAATACTAACCCTCTTCCTTGTAGAGCAAGATGAATATGGTATAAATTTAATGTAAATCATCTATTGTCCATATTTCAATTCCTGATTTAAAAGTCTGCAAAATACAATGCACTCAGGCTAAAGAGTTGTGTTCTTGGGACTGTTATAAAAGATTTTGTTTTCATCTGCCCTGTATTATGGCTCTTTACATTTCTGTTACTTTTATCCTTGCTTCCCTTTCTCCAGGCCACCAGAAGAAGCTGATGTTGGCTGTAAAGAAGCTGGCTGAGATACAGAAGTCAGAATATGGCAAGTTTGATTCAGGAAGTATAAGAAGAAGGGTTCCCCAAAAGAGCTTGGATTCAGGATCTGATTCACCTCTGCCAGACAGTGCTGAATGCCAGTCTCCCAAAATGAAGACTTTCCAGGACAGTGAGTTAAGTGATGAGTTGCAGGCAGCTATGACTGGTGAAGGTCCGGATGGCTCTGAGAAACAGATTAATCATGTGGCACACCACAGAGAGAGCCCTGTATACAGAGGCCCATCAGGAGCACGGCTACACCATGAGAGCAGTTTGAGTGGCCGAGCAAGGCACATCAGCAGCTCCCAGGAACTCCTTGGTGATGGCAGCAAAGCTCCAAACACTGTAATGTCTAAAAGCCAGGAGTACTTAACAGAGGAGGTGAAAAAAGAGGAGGTGGTAAAAGAAACTAGGCCTTTTAAGCAGGGTCATTCAGTGAAGAGAGCAACTGTGCCTCCTGTGCCAGGGAAGCCACGACAGTCATTCCCTCCCCCTGGTGGGCAAAGCTACACCCCACCCCAAACTCCTACCAAAGGAACTCCCTCATCTCCACAAGCTATGGGCATCCCTCAAGCAACAGCCAAAGTAAAACCAACCCCTCAACTTCTTCCACCTTCCGACCGACCAATGTCACCTCGCTCTCTTCCACAGTCCCCAACACATAGAGGTTTTGCCTATGTTCTTCCACAACCTTTTGAGGGTGAAGGTACACCTACACATTTGGTACAGGCAGTGCCAGTATTGCCAATGTCAGTGCCTGTGTTGTGCTTGCCACCTGCTGGGAGTGAAGGAGAAGATGAGGAAGAAGAAACAGGGGAGGGAGAACATGGACGACCCAAGAAACGGGCACACAGCCTCAACCGATATGCAGCCTCAGATGGGGAACGTGAGGAGCTATTAGTGATTGATGGGGGACCTTATGGCACTGGACAAAGGCGTGTAGGAAGAAGCCACTCGGTGAGATCTCAGTCAGGCAATGACAAAAATGTCAACCGCAGCCAGTCTTTTGCAGTGCGCCCGAGAAAGAAGGGTCCCCCTCCACCACCGCCTAAACGTTCCAGTTCTGCCATCTCTGGAACCAATCTTGGAGATGGATTGTCTTCTGATGATGCAGGGGGTGAAGGTTACCGTGAACAGAGGAGAGCTAGTGACTTTGGAGGAGTAGTTGACACTGAAAGTGCCGGCAGCGTAAGAAGCATTGCGGCCATGTTGGAGCTTTCATCTATTGGTGGGGGGCCAAGGGCAATTTCTGGACAAAGGCCAAGAGGTTCTGAAGGCATTTGTGCCCACCTCTTGCCCCATCCAGGAAGCCCTGAGCTTCAGCGGCTTCCAGGAATTGTGATTGGAGTAAAACATCGTGAGGCAATAGGGTTGGATGGCGAGGTGGTAAATCGCAGAAGAACCATCAGTGGACCTGTAACAGGACTTGTTTCTGCAGCTCGAAGGGAGCGTACTGAGCCACCAAAATCCCCAGATTCCCCGCACAGTCCCTCTGAGGGGATCCCCTTTGCAGAAGAACGTAAACAGACTGTTAAATATCGTTCCCGGCCATCCAGGACAGAACATACAGACTCACTAGACTCTGGTGTTACCAGACAAACAGACCTATCATCCGTTGAATCCAGTGTGACGCTGAAACGGAGGGTGAGGGCCAGGCACAGCCAACACTCTGGAGACGTAAAATTTCTTCTCACAGAATCAGATACAGTCAAGCGCAGGCCGAAGCCTAGAGACAAAGACAGTGGTTTAGGAGGCATGGAGCCATTGACAGTTTATCAGAATGGCACAGGTACACTGAAGCGCCGTCCTGTCTCAGAGATGAATGCAGGAGGAAGGCAGGACAGCACAGAACACATAGCACAGACAACCGAACGCACCTTCAAACCCCCAGTCTCACCCAAACCCACCATCATACAGACTGCTGGAAAGAGTCACCCACCTTGTACACCCACAGCTGCAAAAAAGATTTTTGGATCTGTTGGAGGTATGAGACAATTTGTTGTACAGACATGCAGTAGTCAAGGGCAGAGAAGCAAAGCTATGTCTCTTTTTCTTGAATCTTTGGAAAATGTTCTAATGTGTTCGGTATGTGATTCAAAATACTTATCGTGCATACAGGGAAACAGTTGTGTTTTCAGGAGTGATATTAACATTAGAACAGCAGTGAGGAGGACAGAAGAAACTTCTCTGCCCATGGCTTTAGACCGGGACTTTTAGTTGTTGATCAGTAGATCTCAATACACGGTCAACAAACAACTAAATCACGCTCAAATTTCATTCTTTTCATTTAGATATTTATTGTTAAAGGACAAGGAAAGCCTAACTAAAGAAGTAGGTAGAAATGTTGTACATGATGTTTTGGGCTTGTGTACAAGCCCAAGGCAACCACAGCCCTTTAGCAGTAAAGATCTGTGTCTCCCCAGTAGATGCCCCAGTAGCTCCCCATCTTCTTTTCTGCTGATTCACTGATTCACATGCTCTGTGCTGCTGTCACTTACTGAGCTTAGGGACCCACTCACAATATACAGTACACATAGAATAGAAATATAGTCACAATATAAGGCTGATTAGTCATTAATACAGATAATTACTAAATGGCAGCTCATAAACCAGTGCAACTAGCATCAGAATTTAATAATCAGCCCTGTAGCATCAGCTTATATTACAGAAAACCCTTTATTTTCTGCTTGATTGTTTTCAACGACCCCTAAGCTTAGCTTTACAACAGCTGCTCAGAGCCCACTTTCCAAGATGGTGACCCCCTGTGACAAGTTTGAAGTCCTGGATCATTGCTGCTATTGACAAGCTGAAACTTTAGACTGGTGCAAAAAGTTAAGTTTAAAAAACAAGGCATATTTAGCCCTATTCATTTTTAAGGTTTAGTTCTCCTTTAAGGCTACGAAATAAATAGTTGTTTGTTAAATATGGTAATATTCTCTTATAAATGAATATAATAGTTGAGTAATATTTTCCAGGGAACAGAATGATAAAGAGTGATATTATGGCTGCAGATCATAATGGGACAACATCACTAAAAGTAGACCCCACATAAATAAAGTATGGGCACTGCTGCTTTAGGGAGTCTATGAACTTGTTCTCAAGCAGTAAATATATATAAATTAATATATGTATTTCTGATAAGCCTCTGAAACCATCATAAAAGTACATCTGTAGATGCGGCTGTCACTTCTAAAGCAATTTCTATTTCAGGTTTAAATAACTGACCCCTTATTTTCAAAGCCTATCGTTTCATCTCCATGTACAACTGCCCAATCCTATCTCTCCTCCCCAATGAAAAGGAGATTACGCCTAGCTTATTTTATAGCAGATCTGACTTCCAAAACAGCTTTAGGTTCAGCTGATATTAATCCTCTCAGCTGTTAACTGGCTTATTTCTATTACACTCCCGCACATCAGCTTCTTCTATTAAACCTAGTTAGAGGAAAACCAGTTGGGTAATTAAGGCAATATCATCCTTTTGATTCCACCTTAAATGGTAGACTATCTTATAGCTAACCAATCTGTGGGACTATCCTCTTGGGCATTTGTTCCCAACCAGTGAGCAGCATGTTGTTCATGTTGTTGGCATCAAACCAGGTGCTTATTTTTGAATTCCGATTGTGGGGGAAACTTTTGGTTGCATAAGAACGAAGTGTTCTGCCACACAGAACCTCCTGTAGGCTGCCAGTCCACGTAGGGGCTACCAATAGTGCAATAATCACAGCCCATAACTGGCACCTCCTGGAACTTTTTTCATGCTTGAGTTGCTCTTCTTTTTTTTTTACATTTGAATGTGGCTCACAGGTAGAAAAAGTTGGGGATATATTTCAAAGATACTGTATATACTTATGGATGATGTGATCCTTTCCTTATTTCAATAGTGTAAGGTTCACCTTCAGAGTAAGGCACCGTCAGACCTTCAAACTTTTACCAATCATTCATAGGACTCTGGAGAACCAATTGCTGATTCAGCGATTCATTTATTCAAAATTTGAGTAAATGAATCACTGAATCAGCAATTGGTTCTCCAGAGTCCTATGTAAGATTTGTGAAAGTTGGGGGATAAATGTCTTAGGGAATACCTAGAGCAGGGGTACCCAACCTTTTTTGCTCGTGAGCCTTATTTAAATTTTAAAAAGAGTTGGAGAGCAACACAAGCATGAAAATGTCCATGGGGATGTCAAATAAGAGCTCTGCTTGGCTTTTTGGTAACCCCTATATGGACTGGCAGCCTACAGGAGAGAATGTTTGGCAGGACATCTGTTTTTTATACAACCAAAACTTGCCTCTAAGCCTGGAATTCAAAAATAAGCACCTGCTTTGAGGCCACTGGGAGCAACATCCATGGGGTTGGAGAGCAACATGTTGCTCGCGAGCTACTGGTTGGGGATCACTGACCTAGAGGGTGGGGACCTAGTTAGCTTGACATTTGGAAAAAAATTGCTCTCCTAGATACACCCACAAGGTCAGCTAGAAAGTCAGTTGGGTGTGATATAGGGTGAATACTTCTTTTTTTTTTTTAGATATTCTTGGAACTGTAGCTGAATTCCCCAATGATTTCCTATATCTGTAACTCTGTTATGGGCTAAGGGGGACCTGAACAAAGACTTCAAGGCAGGGCTTGTACCAAAGAAGGCAGACAACCATTGCTGTAGAGGTGACAGAAGGCAGGGATGACAGATGTCCAACGTCTCAGGGCATCTCAATTTATATGGTTCAAGCTGTGAGCATGAAGCATGTGAATCCCTTCTGTTTTTTTAAGGATTTCACTGTACTTCATAGTTGAGGGATTTTTGGCTTTTTTTAGACCTTCTCTAACCTCGAACTTACCTTTCTCACTTCATAATGATATGCAAATTACTATAAGCACATACCTATATATCCATAGATACAAATATAACTTTCGGTATCCCTAAAGCCAAACCCACATTTATTAGCAAATGCCGGGTTCCTTTTGAAACCATTCCCAAGCAAAGACATGAACATTGCTGTCTGTTGTAGACTTTGTGGCAATGACTCTTACGCATCCATGATTGTCTCTATGAACTCATTAGAATGAAACTTTAACTTTACAGTTTGTACCAGTGTACTCAATGAATATGACTAATTAAGCACCTACTCCAACCATTTGTCCCAAATTTTAAATATATTTTTTGAGACTGCCTCTGTTTTGGTATATGAGGTTCTCAAGTGTGCAAATATATTTAATCTCCAGGATCCACTGTGAGGCGGTGGGGGGGGGTAAAGGTTCCTTCCATTTCTGAGTTTTTTTGCTAAGAATAAACACACTTTAATAAAAATACCTTGGAAGTATGTGAAGGTGTCATTGAGACCGATTCCAAATAGGGACCCCTGGTTTAATTAGGAATTCAGCTCTGAGGAGCAATGACTAAAGAAACTGAAGTGGCAGTTTGATTGTTATAATTTATTTTTCTTTCTTTTCCAGAATTAAAGAAGGGCACGCCCCCTCCGGTCTCCCCAAAACCAACTCCTCCCCCAACAGCCCCCAAACCAGTCAAACCCCATGCGGTCATTCAGTCATCCAGTGCAAGCTCAACTCCGGCCCCCTCTCCCGTCAAGCAGCCCAACAACATCAAACCTTCAAGCACTCCGCCATCTCTCTGCTCCAGCCCTGCCAAACCCCTTAGTCCAGGTCACCCCTTGCAGGTGCCCATCAAGCCACCCAGACTATCTATAAGCAGCTCTTCTGTAGAAGGAGGGAGCAGTGAGGCTGCACAACAGAAGTTGGAAGAGACCAGTGCTTCCTTAGCCGCTGCACTACAAGCCGTGGAGGAAAAGATTAAACAAGAAGATGCACAGAAAGCGTAAGTAACTGTATTATCTCTGTAACTTTTATTTGAAGTCAAGTCAACAATCACTGGGAGGGCCCATGGAAATTGAGGGCTCCTGAGAGGGTCATGACTTAAGCTGGCCATAGATGCAAAAATCCGCTCGTTTGGCGACATCACCAAATCAGATTACGATGACGCCAATGATCTCCGAAGGGTTGGTCGGAAGAAAGTCAAACCTTCCCGATCGATTTCGAGGCTAGATATCTGTCAGGAAGACCCGTCGGAAGCCCCCATATATGGGCAGATAAGCTTTCAAATTGGTCTAAACGACCGATATCGGCAGCTTTATCCGCCTGTGTATGGCCAGCATTAACATAGCTATGCAGTGACAGATTTAAAGGAGAAGGAAAGGCTGTGTGCACTTGGGGTGCCAAATGTTAGGCACCGCGAAGTGATTGTATTAACCTACCTGAAACCCACGGCCAGTGCCCCTTTCAGCAGAAATCTGCACTTGCCTGGGGTTATACCAGTGAGCACCATGGAGATATCCTCTTTCGACTCCTTCTTTCTTCATATTTCCTGGGGCAAATGCATGTGCAGATGAACAAAATAAGTGACTTTTTAGTTAAAGTTCAGCTTTTCGTTCTACTGCATATGTGCAGTCTCGCAAAGAAAGAGGAAGACAGAAGTCAATCGCTCCATGGTGCTCACGAGTATAACCCCGGGCTGGTGCAGTTTTCTGCTGATAGGAGCACTGGCCCAGGGTTTCAGGTAAGTTAATACAATCACCCAAGTGCACATATCCTTTCCTTCTCCTTTAAAGGGGTGGTTCACCTTCAAGTGAACTTTTAGTATGTTATAGAATGGCCATTTCTAAGCAACTTTTCAATTGGTTGTCATTATTTATCTTTTATAGTTTTTTTAAAGATTTGCTTTTTTCTTCTGACTCTTTCCAGCTTTGAAATGGGGGTCACTGACTCCATCTAAAAAAAATACTACAGATTGTTATTACTACTTTATATTATTCATCCTTTTATTCGGGCCTCTCCTATTCATATTCCAGTCTCTTATTCAAATCATTGCATGGTTGCTGGGGTAATTTGGGCCCTAGCAACCAGATGGCAAACTGGAGAGCTGCTGAATGAAAAGTTAAATAATTTTCAAAAACCACACAAAATAAAAAATGCAAACCAATTGCAAATTGTTTTTCGAATATAACTCTCTACATCATAGTGAAAGTTACTTTGAAGGTGAACAACTCCTTTAAGCTGCCAATTTGACCCTTTTAGACATTCAGCATCTTATTTGCCCTTTGATGGGCCCATCCGACAGATATCTGGCTAAAAATTGGGCAGATGTCAATCAGGATTTTTAAAATCTTTCCTTTTTATTGAGGCCCACGTTGGGCTAGTTGATGCGGCCATTGCTCTGACAGCTCATGTTCCCGTTGATGTCGCTCACCCAATATCAGGGGAAGTGCCTCTAATTTAGCAAAAGAGAAGACCTTATAGCGTATGGCCAAGTTAAGAAAGGGTTTCAGTAGATTTGTTAAAAAATGATTAAGACATCAAGGGTTAAGGGCGCCAAGCTGGTTGGGAGACATTCAATAATATAAGAGGTTCCTTTGTGGTCTTGTATGTTTCATGTCCATCTTTTAGCTTCCCTTTGCTCTATACCAGTCCAACATCTTGTTTTCTTTCTCATCCATGTCTAGTTCTTCCCTGGAAGAGAAGAGCACAGTCAGTATCCTGGATGACATAGGCAGCATGTTCGATGACCTCGCAGACCAGCTGGACGCCATGTTGGAGTGAGGCACTGACATGTTTGTGTTCCGGTATTCTCAAGGCAAGATCACACTCTCTGCTTCCTGCCTCCTCTCTCCTCGCTGGGTCCTCTACAGACCACCTGCCTCCTCCTCGGATACATTTCTGCCTCCTTTCCCTGGAACACACACACTTGTAGACTTAGCACAAACAAGCAATGACGAATACCTCAGGATTGTGCTCAGACGCTCGGGGGTCAGCTCAGGAAGGCTGTGAATGATGTGCGACGATGCCAGCGTCTCTTGAGTTTCTGCTGGAGAAGAAGCATCTGCCGCTGGCTTTGCCCAGTACCAGGATAACTACAGCTTCAATACTGCCTTGCAATGCATCTGGCCCCACACACAGTCTTAATCCAGGCTGAGATTGTTACTGTGCATTGGATCTAACTGGTGTGAACAGCAAACAAAACAAAACAATTTCCTGTAGCCAAATTAATCCAAGGCTTCCTGTTTGCATTTCCCTGCATATTTTTTTTTTTTTAAAGACTGGGCAACAATTTGTATTTGAATTTGAACATGGTGCCAACAAGTTAAATACATATAATAAAAAATTCCCGCGACCCTGCTTAACCCCTTGAGTGTCACCCATACGAGCCACACTTGTAGGGAGACATAAAACATACTGCTCTGGCACAAGGCAAAGTAGATTGTACAGTCCAAAGCACTTCCACCTTTCAATCAACCTCATGGTTGTTATTGCAACGCTGTTACATGAGGCAGAGCATTTCACTTGTATATGAAGACATGCACGTTCTCAGCCCCAAATAGCAGAGCATTTTACCTAAGCACAGACTTTCTGCAACACCACCATTCTGCCCTGGTAACACTATACAGCAACGTAGCGGCTTTTCACTACTTTATGAACTACAACTACACTACACAGCAGTCTCAACCAATCATTCCTGCAGAATCAGCCTGCGCTGCCCCCGTAATGACCACAGTAAAATCTCAACTACATTCCATCGCAGGATTGCTGCCCCCTTGTGTTCTAAAAGGAATGTGCTCAGAAGCTTCCCATTTGCTACTATTTAACTCATGAAAGAGGGCAACATTCAAGCTTTATAAACCCTCCGCAACATGGAATTGAAAATTAAGGGCAGTAGACAAAGGTTTTTATATGAAAATTTTGAAATTCTGAACTCTTCCCAGTCCAGTTCTCTGTGCTAACCCTCATCAGCCTGTATGAAACCCATTTGGCACCCTGAGGTATGGTGGACTCCGGCGGTTGAAAGCACAGTATTGAGGATTCAGGAAAATAAATGGAGCGGGGGAGAGAGAGAGGATAAAGAGGAGGCGGAAGCTCGGATTCATCGAATCATCCCCGTTTTCTGATGTGGTCATCGCATGGGAAATATAGACTTTGTAAATGGCTATTACTGCTATCACTTCCCTTCATCTCCCCCAAAAAAAAACAAGCGATTGTACCCCCCCCCCACAGCTGTGTCTATACAGAGTGACAGAAATAGCACAAACTACTCAGACTTTAAGGCCCTTTTTGCTGATTTCTTTGGTTTTTCATTTTTTGCTATTATTTATTTGATATTTTGCATTGAGTTACAAAGGTTGTGCCTTGCCTCTGTCCCTTGTACCCTTACAGAATGATGGTTTGGAGTTGGAGAACTGGGGCAGTACTTGGGACACCTCAATATTATACGCTGGGGTAGTTTATGCTCAGAGGAGTCAGACTGGGCCTCCTAGGGGCCACCAGAGAAATCCAGGGCCCACTCTCCCAAAAATTCAATGCAGACAGTGCCAAATGGTATAGCGGTTTAATAGGTTATTGGTTGTTATAAGAAAAGGCATATGGGAATGTTCTCCAGGACTGCAATGCTCCCAAACTGGGTGCCATGAGATCCTCTGATGCCCTGGCAGGCCTTTCCAACCATGTTTATACAGTCTATATGACAGTTTGGCAAGGCAACTGAAATACATGAGAAATAACATACCCTGGGTATAATGTATTCAGAGGAAATCCCTTCTGTCGACTCTTTATAGAATTTTCTACTGATACTATTTAAAGGGAAATGACATATATCCTATCAAAATAGCTTATTGTGTGCATAAAACCTTCCTTTTCTCTAAAAGTCCCTCTGCTTTCCATGGTGAGTTCCGCACAGATATCCTGGAAAGCAGAGGGACTTTGAATCCCAGGATCCATCACTTTAACTTGGATCAGGGGGAGGGAGTTGTTAACTGACTGCCAGCCTGCAGGGGCAAGGACATAGTGCAAGACAGAGGCAGGCCATCATGGTTTCCTCTCAATATGAGGAATCAGGTACATCTCTGTAAAAATATATATTTATTTCTGGCAGCTCAGATGCACCTTTTCTATATAAGGCCAACTGAATAAGCTTGTGTCATAAAGGGGGACTTTTTTTCCTTTAAGGTCACAACCTTGTAAAAAAAAAAAAAAAAGTATAAATTTCAGGGATTGGCTATATTATATTTATAGCGGCAGAATTATATTCAGTGTGTCGAAGTATTGGGAAGGAACCTGCATGACCTTGCGTGAATTACCGTTGTAAGTGCTTTCGGTTATTATTATTCACTTATTTTAATGAAGGAAATGATGTAGGAGATGACACAGAAAACATTTGCATATGTCTTAGTTCCCAAGAAATTTGGGGGTCGCGACCAAACAGAAGTAGGTTCATAGTACAGTGAGATGCTTTCTCGTGTTATGCTGCGATGAGTCAGACAATCTTGATTCACTTCATCCAATCAAACCACTTTGTTGATAATCTGAACATCAGTTACCTTGCAAAATGTTAAAACTCCCAGTATCCTCAGCTGACTGAAGTAGGGTGGTTATATGGCATTATGCCGCCTGAAAAAAATAAGTATATTGAAAGAAATTAGCCTTTGACATACATGCTGAAGGATACTGAGGAAATATACAATTTAGCATTAAAGCAAAAGTGTTTTATTGGGAATCCAACACTTTCTAAAAACAAAAAAACCCCAGAAATGTCAACGTATTTACCCTTTATAAGTACTCGTAGTTCAGGAGCCTACTATCCTTGCAGTATTGCGCACAAGCTAGGCATTGCTGGCGTAATTCATCAGATATAATAAATGTCACCATCACAGCCTACTGTACCTGGCATCTCCCAAGTCTTCTTGCCTACTGCTGCAGCCTTTCTGGGCCAATATATGTTGGCCACTAGTCACTTGTATTTGAGGATTCTTTAGATAATTCTGAAGGTACTGAAGGCAATACTAAACATGCTTTGTAATAGAGACCAGTGCAGGTCTAGTTAGGTGGACTTGTACTGACCCAAACCAGCATCTATTTACTTGCTCAGACCTTCTACCCAACCTGACCATCAATAGCTTTACTTACAATCTGCTTTCCGCAAACATTGTTGGTCCAACAGTAGGCTAAAAGGAGGCATAGAAGCTAATTCGAAAATGTAGAGTAAAATACTCTACCAACACCGATGCCCAACTTGCTGAGCCATATCCAACCTGTATGAACATGTAACTACCCTATAACTGCCCAATATCCACATTGCACTGTGGGTTTCCACGGGTACCTGAACCTGCTACAAACCATTACCCTTAACTAATGTCAGCAGTGTTTAGTAGGCCTGTGACTTTGTTTCCATCAACTCAACTCAAGTCCTCACAGCTTCCTTCATAGGTTCCTTGATTTAAGGTCTAGTGTGTCCCTTGAGTTAGGGCTTTGAGATCTGTACCTTGATTGAAGACCTCACATTTCCTTACATTTCCCTTAACTTAACACCTCTCATGTTTCATGATTTAAGGTCTCCCAGTTCCCTTAATTTAGGACATCACTGATCCCTTGAATGAAGACTTCACAATTATCTTGATTTAATACCTCCGGGTCTCTTGGTCTAAGGACCATGATTGAAGACTTTTTATGATTTAAGGTCTCCCACTCCCTTGATTGAAGACCTCCCAGGTGGAAAACAATGTATTCTGTAGAATCGACACTTATTTGTCATTCTGGGATAATAGAAATTTCTGGAGACCAGTTCCCATTATGAGCAGTTGGAAGAACATGCAAGTATGGGACAGTTGTCAGTTGAAAACTTAAATATAACTATAATAATTGCATCTATGAGACACACTGCCAATAACTACTGCTGTAATTATGCATTTTGAAGGCACGTTTCCCATCAGTATTATGTGGAATTACCCTCTAGGTGCACACCCCAATTAGTTGCCACTGGGGAAGTGGAAGAAATAAGAAGGAAAAAAAAAATAATAGTCGAAATACCAAGTTCTTGGGTCATAATACCAACATAATTCAAAATGAAGTTTGGGTCCCCTGAGATAAGCTTGCCCTAAAAATTTATAAATTCCGACATTGGCAGCTGCCATGTTGTCTACCTTACATGGGTCATGCAGAACAGCACCCCTAGTGGCTATAATTATATGGCGGCAGTGCATATGCAAATAAGCAAATATTTTGTTCATACAAAGAACAATGGCCTCATATCTCCCTCCCAATGATAATAATATACAGGATAAAGCATAAATCAGGCAAAGCTAACAAAGTTGAGCAGGTTCTGTTTTTGGTTCCACTCGCTGTAGAGTTGGGTGTTGGCATAATAATAGCATCCCACTGATGCAAGAGATTCTATGGTTCTGGGTTTTCCTTTAATCTATGCTGGGCCACTTGTTTACTGGCAAACCTCCACAAGATTAAAAATAAACAACACTTAAAGGAGAACTAAACAACAAACAAATTATCTTGGAAACACTAAACGTTTAGTTTTGGGCTTCTCATCATAGATAGTATATTAGAGATCATTAATAAACCAATGCAATCTGCATCAGATATAATGAATGATCTATGGCAGATCTCTATGATAGATGTAACTTCTTCTGTTAATGCTAATGTTTTGATGGTTTTTATGATGATCCCTAAGCTAAACTTCAACAGCAGCCCAGAACACTCTGAGCATGTGCAGTGCCAGTGACACACAAAAGATGACCTAACAAGATCCAAGATGGAGAGCTCCTGTAGACCAGGGGTCCCCAACCTTTTTTGGCCTGGGAACCGGTGTAGCGTCTGGGGGGTCGGGGGGAGGGGGTCGGCGTCCAATTCTGGTGCTCCAACGTCCACTTCTGGTGTGCCGGCATCCAATTCAGCGCACTGGAGTCCAATTAGGCGTGCCGGCATCCAATTTGATGTGCCTCGTTAATTCAGCGCTAGGCTCATGGCCCAGTTCAGGACTGGCCATGGTCCACTTCTGGACCAGCAGTTGGAGACCCCTGATGTAGACCACTTTGAAGGCCTGAATCATTACTATTATAGGGCTGCTGAACCACTGGGCTGGTACATTAAGTTCAGTATATACAATAAAAAATTTTTAGCCATAATTTGTTTACATTTTAGTTCTCCTTTTAAGAGCTGTCAGTCTAAGCACACAATCAAGCATTAGTATTATCTGTTTCCATCTCATACTGGCGTCTCTTATATTCTTCGTTATTTTTTCGGTAATATTTTCTATGAAATGATATATGGTGCATGAAACTGTTATTCAGCCCACCATATATAACCATCATAATGTCATTAATGACTCTACAGCCGTTTCAGATCATCCAACGACAGGACCTCAAATGAGTAAATGCTGTCACGGAACAAGTCACGGTTCTGCCGACTGATGGGAGCAATATGGGTGCCTGGTGACCCACAAGCTACCACGACTGTCCCCCTATTCATTTCTCCATTCATCCCTTTGCTGTTTGTGATTGGTGTACTGAGAATTTCAGGGTGCTGGTGTTCTGCTTGTGAGTTCCTGAAGGTGGCGTTGTTTGCATACAATAAAAATAACCTCCCCCCTTTCCCCCAAAAAAATCCCGATTGTTTGGCAACTCTTTAGCGATGGTGCTTCTCTTTGCTTTTTCCTTTGCAGGTGCAGGCGTTGGGGGGGTCCCTCAGGCGAGCCACAAGAATACCTATAGTGTTATTGTTACAAAGAAATATGTATTTAAAAAAAAAAAA
>CM044447.1:118187620-118198122 GCA_024363595.1 Xenopus borealis | reverse complement strand
TTCAAGAATTGCTAGCTCACTCATAGCTCTATACCACTCCAGGACTTTTGGAGGGGAATCGTCCTTCCAATGCAGAGCTTCCATGTTGCATCTTGGACAAATTGGGGTATGTAGGACTTTCATAGCATATAGTCTCTGGACTGTAAAATGTGCTCTACGGCTCCAGTACAGTTGCAGCACACTGTGACTTAGGGACATAGAGACTAGTAGTGGTGTAGCCAGTACCCATTCCCACTGGTCGTCTGTGATACCCCCAAGGTCCCCCTTCAAGATTCCCTGGAGGGAATAATGGAGTCCCTATACAGTGGCTTAGGCATAAGCTTATACATGGTGGAGAGCATGCTTTTTTGGGCAGGCTCTAGAAAAGTATCCACTATTGGTGAGTTGGCTATTATAATTCTTTTCCTGATTTACTGTTGGATTGATTTGTTAGAGTGGTTCCCAGCCTGTGGTGCATTAACCACTGGGATTGTGGGAGTTGCCTAGTGTTGTGGAGTGACTGCAAGGACCGTAATGGCTCAAGGTTTAGGGCACATCAAGAAGCCTTTAGAAGCATAGGGCAGATTCTCGACCTTCATTTATCCACAGGCAAAGAATCCGCCACTTGTAACCTTAGAGCTCATATCTGCCTGACCGCACACATTTACAGAGCAAAAGGGAAAGCCAGATACTGGTAAGTACTACAGGCAGCTTCTTTTCACTTATCTAGTGGTTTTTTTTTCATGTATAGAAATAAATAAGGGTGGAGACAGTGGAAAAGAGCATTAGAAGGAAGAGGTCAGAAAATAAATGGAGAAATTGGCGGGGGGATGGTGAATAAAACAAGAACAAGAAACAGAAAAGGTGACAACAAAAAAGAGGATACGGTAATGATAATGTTAACAATTATCATGAAATATATGCTAAGGGAAGTGAAGGGTAACTTGTAGGAATGTTTCTCTCTGAGACCCACAACCGCTTCCTGTTTCTTCCCTCTCCAAAAACTACTTCCTGTTTCTTCCCTCTCCCACAACTGCTTCCTGTTTCTTCCCTCTCCCTCAACTGCTTCCTGTTTCTTCCCTCTCCCTCAACTGCTTCCTGTTTCTTCCCTTTGCTATTAACAAAAGAAATCCTGGGAATTCTACCACATAAGCAAATGGCTAAATGTAGTGGAAACATTTCATTTTGGAGTGTCCTGTGTATAGGTGGTTCTGCTAATGCGCTTTCCAGAACATTGCAAATAAGGAGACATCTGGGATTCTTTTTGCCTGCCTTATTATATTTATGTTCAAATGCTTCCATTGAATTTTTGAGACAATGGTGAGGTCATATCAATGAAATCTTTGCCCTGGACACCTCCTGCTAATTTTACAAAAACTACCCTAACTTAACCCTCCATTCTACAATGAAAGGCTCCTGTCTTGATCATTTCATGAGAATGTGCAACTTTATGCTTATGGTTGCCACCTTTTCTTGAAAAAATACCGGCTTTCCCCTATTAATAACATTGGGATTGAGCTTAATTTTTACCAGTCAGGCCGGTAAAATACTGGGCAGGTGGCAACCCTATCCATGCTCCCTAGCCTTTCCCATGAGCGTAAGCCACACATTATTCCAAGGAAAACCAGTGCAAGGCTTCAGCTGTGGCAGCAAAGACATTTTGGCTGCTTTAAATGTGTGTGAACCCCAGCGGAAGAAATTCCCAGAATGAGTCACCCTTTTTTATGCAGAGACATTGTGTTGTCAGTGCTCAGACCTGCTCCCCCACCACAACACACACATTCAGGTTCCTCTGCTGAAATCCTAAAGCCGATTACATCTCACTCTCGCTCTCTCTCCAGGCCTGATTCTGACAGGCCATGAAAGATCTTAATGTCTCTACAAGCACTGGCCATGGAGACTTGTGAGAGATTATCCAAGGAGTCTTGAGTTGAGTACAAGCAGCAGGGCTCTCATTCTTCCCTTGGCCTTTCCTGCTGAACGTGCTTCTGATGTCTGCTCCTTTCCTGAGGCACTCTGAATTATCTTCCTTCTGTTCCACAAAGTTAAGGTTTGCCAGAGTCCATATTCATTAAGATCGCTCAGCTGATGTTCATGCAGGGTTCTGATTATCCTTAATTCCTCTTTTAACTCAAACTAACATGATGTGCCTTTGATTAAAAATGTAGAAGAACATTCCGGCTTGCTGTTATTGTCAGGCTAGGGAATGAAATGCGCCTCTCTTTCGGTTCAAAAGCTGCTCTACAGATGCGGCTTGCAGAGAGTATTGCTATACTTGGCTAGCTCAGATTCACGGTTTCAGAATTGCAACATTAATGGGAAGCTACATGCAAGCAGCTGTTCTACCAAACTGTATTTTGTAGCAGTTACAGATATAGAAAGATAGGCAGATAGAAAGATGAAAGAGATCGCTGAATGGAAAAGCTCAAATGGATGCCTTTAAAAATTTCTACTTTTCTGCTTTCATGCGTTAGTCTAAGGGTTTAGACCATAAGGGAAGATTCAGGGAGATTAGTCACCTGGCGACTAATCACGGCTTCTTTGGGGCATCTAATCTCCCTGAATTGCTTGCCCGTGTCTCACGGCTGCTAAACTGTAAGTCGCCTGCGCCTATTCGCACGTGGCGCTGCGTTTTTCTATGTCGCTCGAATTTGCCTCACAAGGCAAGTGACTAATCTCCCTGAATCTTCCCATGTTGTCTAGCCCTAAATGTACACCTGGCTGCTGTATCCAGGGCTGCCATCTGAAATGGCTGATACATTAGATAACTTTAAGAAGGGGTTTGATAGCTTTTTAGCAAGTGAGGGAATATAGGGTTATGGGCTCATAGTACAAATAAGGAAGGGATTTTCCACCCTCTCTGAGGCAAATTGGAAAGGCTTCAAACGGGGTTTTTGCTTTTCTCTGCAGGGCTGGAACTAGGGGTAGGCAGCTGCCGAGGGCATAATAATAGGGGGGCACCAGGCAGCTACCTCTTCTGCTTATCCCTAGTCTGCATCTTACCCCCCTTCACTCCGGACACACTCCCCTCCGTCGCTGTTCCTCCCTTGTTCTCTCCCCTCCTCCCCTCCATCGCTCTGCCCTCCCCTCTGTCGATTGCACCTCCCCTCAGTCCCACGTCTCTCCCTTCTGTTGCTCATCCCTCTCGTTGCATGCATGCATACACTTGTGAGGGGGCGGGGCTTGCCGGCTGGGTTGTCTAGGGTGCCTGGCTGGCCTGGCCCAGCCCTGTTCCTCTGGATCAACTAGCAATTAAACAGAGACTTAAAATGTTGAACTTGATGGACGCGTGTCTTTTTTCAACCAAACTAGATATGTTACTAAATCACGGGGCCCCATGGAACATTTCAGCCCCCCCTGGCTTATTGGTTAAAAACAACAACTAAGCCGAAGCTCAGACTGCTCTCACTGACCGACTCTTCCTCCTGCCACAATATTTCAGATAATTACAAATATACACCTTTACTATTGCACCACTGCTGCATTGCTTCACAAGCAACCTAGAGCTCAACTGTAGATTGTATTTGCTTTTCTCTGATTTTTATTTTCTGATGGTTTTCTGTCCTGCTTTCCTCAATTAGCCATTTTCTCATTCTTCCAGCATTTTCTCATTCTTCCAGCTCTTTTGCCTGTCTGACACGTTTTCCCTCTTGTCCTCTGTCCAATTTATTACGGGAGAGGGATGGGCCAAGGGAGGGTAGCAGAAGTATGTGCCTAGGGTCCTAGTGCCCCCCCCCCCCCACTATTGCACCCTAAGCATGTGCCTCTTCTGCCTATCCCTAGTTCCAGGCCTGCTCCATTTTCCACCCACATTCTTCTCCTTCCTTCAATGGCTTAACTTGTGCTTGCAATTTATTGATGAATTCTACTTTCACCTGCCCTAATCCAACACAACTATTATACTCATGACTGATCTCTATGCTGATGTTAGAGATTATGTCAGATTTTGACCCAACGACATTCCACTGGAAGGAGTGGATTGGGAGAACAACTGCAGAATACATTCACTGCTTACTGTATGCTGCCATTGGGCCCTACTCCCCAGAACGGTACCCTTACATAACCTGAGCCCTATGGAAGTGTGACCTGCTAAAGACCAATAGCCGTGGTTCCCATAGGTCCTGTAGTTATTGGACCAGTCCCAGCATTTACTTATTAACCAGCATCTGATGCAAAACATTGTTTGTGACTGCAGCAGGTGCCATTGCACTGCAATACGACATTGTGGGTTGAAAAACTGTCACGCTGTATTGATTCTTAATCTTATTCTATGCACTGATTCTGATGTTTATACTTCTAGGTAAGAACATTTCCTTTTAAATGTTATCACTTCCTGGAAGCTGCTTCAGGCCCTGCTCATTATCAGACAAATATAAAACATGGCAGGCCATTAAACAGTGAGACCATAAAGAACCCAGTTCAAGAGAAAGCTATGGCAGTAGCTGTTAAATAGCCAGTAAAACCCCCGCATGGCTGTTCAGATATCCTGCAAGTTCTGCAGAGGCCGTGGCACTGATTTAAGTGACTTTTTCCCCCCCCCAATATTTTTCTTTTCTAACTAATTAAAAAAAGTAGCAACATTTTTTTTTTTTAAAACAGTTGTTCCACCAGGATATAATTAGCAAATATTTTCCCTGCAACTCTTCCACTAATCACACTTATGCAGATGTGAAATGTGTGGACCACTGGCAGACTGGTCCTGTGCCTCACTGAACTGACAGCAGTGGAAGTAAACTTCTGAATTCTTCTGCAGCAAGGAAACAAATATTTATAAATTAGTTGTGTTAAGATGGATGGCTGTTTAGCAAGTCAGGGAATATAGGGTTATGGATGATAGCTCATAGCACAAGTTGATCCAGGGACTAGTCCCATTGTATCTTGGAGTCAGGAACTGGAGAGGCTTCAGATGGGGTTTTTTGCCTTCCTCTGGATCAACTAGCAGTTAGGCAGGTTATACAGTATATACAGTTAAAAGGTTGAACTTGATGGACTTGTGTCTTTTTTCATCCTAACTAACTTACTCACCATGTATTATTAACAAGAGGGAGTTCGTTTTTGTGCAGACTCTTTTATCCACAATTCCTGGCAACATTTAAAATATAATTTTGTCAAATGAATTTTTGTGCCTTTTTTTGGGATTTTTATACTGCTGACTTTTTTTTTTTTTTTTTTTTTTTTTTTTTTTTTTTTTTTTTTTTGCAGCGGTGATTATTTAATAATCTTGGATTTTTTTGTTTTAAATGGTGCAAAATACAGGCACAATAAATGTTTTGTTTTGAAGTTTGCACCCTGCCCTCGTTCCTTGACAAATTCTGTTTTGAGCCCCGCAGACCCCCGTGAATACAGCATTGCCGGCATTCAGCAGCTCTTTATACATGAGGAATGGGTGGGGAGACACATTGAGGCATGCAAGTTAGAGAATAAAGATGGGAAAAACAGACATGAAATCAGGACACTCTGTGAATGGAATTGTATTAAATCTATAAAGCAAATTAAAGCCGACACAAAAACTACATTGTTAGGTAGGGTCCATGCATGGCACATTTGATTTAGATGACCTTTGTAAGGCAGATAAAAATCATCATTTTCATCACAAAGGCAAGAGCTTCACAGCCTGGAAGTGTTTAAGGAAACTATGGGTTTCCTCTGTTTCTTTTCTGCAGAGGGCACAGTATTACATTGTTTTCCCGAAAACCCATCAACTGCCACAAAACAGCTGCTTTTCAAACCCTATGCAACTTCCCATCAAACATAATGAATAAGGAATCTCCACCCAACCTATTTCTCAGCAGAATAATAATCACTGCCCTGGAACTATAGATAGGGTTGGTATAAGATTGTCCCACTGTAGTGAGGGTGGGATACGCAGAGGTAAATACAAAGTGTATGAACGCAGTCCAGAGAATACACAGCAGAATATATTGCCCCCATATGGTTTATAAACAAGTGGTGGACACATTTGGATACAATAAGAAGCAAACACAGAGCCAAGCCCTTACATTTAGGGCTCGTAGATGATATTATCACTTGATTGCATTTCATAGAATCTTTGGTCCATTTGTCTTTCTGTAAGTCTAGTATTGCACTGGGTACACATGTTTGGTAATAGCTATTATTGTAATATGTAATAGTAATATGTAATAGAATGGGCAATTTTAAGCAACTTTTCCATTGGTTTTCATTATTTATTTTTTTATAGTTTTATAATTATTTGCCTTTTTCTTCTGACTCCAGCTTTCAAATGGGCATCGCTGACCCCATTTAAAAAATAATGACAATGCTCTGTATTATGAATATTTTTGCTCATTTTTATTGCTCGTCTTTCTACTAAGGTCCTCTCCCATTCATATCCCAGCCTCTTATTCAAATCAATGCATGGTTGCTAGAGTAATTTGGACCCTAGTTACCAGATTGTTCATAATGCAGATTGAAGAGCTCAAAAACCTTAAATAATAAAAAATGAAAGCCAATTTCAAATTGTCTCATAATATCACTCTCTACATCATACTAAAAGTTAGCTCAAAGCGGAACAACCCCTTTAAGTGAAACTGCTCTAGAACGGAGATGAAAACCTTATGGTTCTCCAGAATTGAGACTAGAAGTCCCAGCATTCTAAGAGAGCCATTAACTGTAGGTAGTGAGATGCTGCATTTACCCCTCACTGGCACATGTTACACAGGGTTGCTTTTCCCAAATGAGCAATATTTAGAGGGTGCTCCACAGTGTTACAAATGCTGTCCTATACTTATCCCTGACTTCAATGACAGCTGTTATATTTAACCAGGCCTGATATTGCTCTTAAAGGGAAACTGTCATGGGAAAACATGTTTTTTTTTTAAACACATCAATTAATAGTGCTGCTCCAGTAGACTTCTGCACTGAAATCCATTTCTTAAAAGAGCAAACAGATTTTTTTATATTTCATTTTTTAAATCTGACATGGGGCTAGCCATTTTGTCAATTTCCCAGCTGCCCTGGTCATGTGACTTGTGCCAGCACTTTAGGAGGGAACTGCTTTCTGGCAGGCTGTTGTTTTTCCTTCTCAATGTAACTGAATAGTACACAGTGGGACATGGGTTTTACTATTGAGTGCTGTTCTTAGATCTACCAGGCAGCTGTTATCTTGTGTTAGGGAGCTGTTATCTGGTTACCTTCTCATTGTTCTGTTGTTAGGCTGTTGTGTGGTGGAAAGGGAGGGGTGATATCACTCCAACTTGCAGTACAGCAGTAAAGAGTGATTGAAGTTTATCAGAGCACAAGTCACATGACTTGGGGCAGCTGGGAAATTGACAATATGTCTAGCCCCATGTCAGATTTCAAAATGAAATATAAAAAAATCTGTTTGCTCTTTTGAGAAATGGATTTAAATGCAGAATTCTGCTGGAACAGCACTGTTAACTGATGCATTTTGAAAAAAATTTTTTTTGCCATGACAGGATCCCTTTAAATGCACTACAAGCCAAATACACTTGAGCAACTTTAATTGAAGAGGACACAATATATGTGATAGATTGACAGCCACCAACACCTGATTCAGAAGTTCCTGTCTGTTCGATCTTGTTTGATGACACCTATACCCAGGCCTGGACTGAGAGTTAAAATGGGCCCTGGCATTTCAGGTACACAGAGGCCCATTCAGCCCACACAGAGGCCTGGATTTAGATGGCTAAACTCCAGCGGTGACTGGGGGGATTATTGTTTTTAAAAATATATTTTTTGTATAAGCAAATGATGCATGGCCGGGCCAAGACCTAGGCAAGGGCTTAATCAGTGTCCCACCTGGTCCTGCATTGCCATTTCCCACCTTACCATTTTTATTGCCCCTGTACCTGTGCCAACAGTCATCATGTTGCCCCATGTACCTGTGCAAATGACAGTCAATCCCTCAGATTGCCCCCCTGTACCTGTGCCAGTATAAGCCAAAACATCCATCATATTGTTACTCCCAATCCAGGTCGGACTGGGGGGCCCACTGGGCTGCTGATGCAGGGCCCCCCTTTGGGTCCCCAATCTGTACCTATGCCAGAGGCAGCCAAAAAATCCATCATATTGCTCTTAATTTGTACTTGTGCCAGCAGCAGCCAAAAATCCATCATATTGCTCTTAATTTGTACTTGTGCCAGCAGCAGCCAAAAATCCATCATATTGCCGCTAATCATCTACCTGTGCAAGCAGCAGCCAAGATATTGCCCACAAATATGTACCTTTGCCAGCAGGTGCCAAGAGGGAGGAGAGAAGTGCTTCTGCCCGCAGTACAAATCCCATGCAAAGAGGGGGTTGGAACAGGCGGTTTATAAAATTGAAAAACTATTAAAGGCCAAGCAAACCAAGGTACTAACCTACTCACCATGTATTAACGAGAGGGGGTTAATTATTGTGCAGACTCTTTAATCCACAACTTCTGGCAATATTTGAAACATAATTTTGTCAAATAAATTTTTGTGATGCTTTTTGCATTTTTATACTGCTGACTTTTTTTTTGCAGCGGTGAATATTTAATGTTCATGGATTTTTTTGTTTTAAATGTTGCAAAATACACCATTGTTTTGCAATTTGCACCCTGGTTTAAAAAAAAAAAAAATTCCCCTTAAAATTCGCCCACCCACCCCATGATTGTGCCTTATATGAGGGCCTACTCTGCCTACCCCTAGTACCGGCCCTGACCTGAGGACCCCCTTAAAACAGCCACCTTAGTCACTTTCCATGGAGTGCTTATATATAATGTTTGTCCTGCTGGAGGGACTTCATGCATCAGGACCCCTTGAAGATTTTTTAGCCCTTCTGCAACTACTGGGCAACTCTGCTGTTATTAAACAGTCAGGAATGAAGATTGTCTGGGGGAACTTGTTGGGATTTATACAGAACAATGTTATGCTATGCAGATTCCTGGGGTTGGACTGAGTACCGGAGGATATCCCAGCTGGCCTTGGTTTAGGATTGTTCTTATGAACCCTTCATATTTCCAGCACAGACCAATACAATTTGTGTACTAATTCTATATGTCTATAGCTAACCCTTATGAGAGTTAGGCCTGGGTGTTAGTGGCTTTGTTGGGCCCCCCTCTGCGACTCTCCACCTTCCTGCTTTTCATTGGGAATTACCTTGCCATCTCCCCAGCTAAAGAGCACAATCACAACGAGCAAGCCCGCAGTACATTTCAGCTTCTACGTCACATAAAATGGATTGAAAATTGCTGAAGACACAAAGACCCTTCCTTAATCCAAAGTTTTGCCTGCATTAATCTTATTGCCATAAAAAAAATCTTCCCCTCTATTCTTCTCAGCCCTGACGCGTGTCACATCCCTGTAGGCTCTGCACGGCACTTACAACGCCTGTTAATCTTGCATCTCTTTTAAAAGCAAATGCATTACCAGGCGCAGATAGTTTGTCTGGCAAAACTCATTACCCGAACCCAATGGAACCTTTTATTAGACTTCAGAAATGACAGAGCTCGGGCCGGGGGAATTTATGTTAATATGATATGATGAGGGACTGAGGACACCTCAAATAAGATTTGGATTAATCTCTAGAAATATACAGAGGAAATGAATCTTCTGCCGGATTAGTTCTGTGTAATAGCCCAGCTGGCACGCTTGCCCAGAAATAAGGCAAAAAGCACTCCCTTATTATAGATAAACTGGTAGGCTTCCCTACTTTCCTCGGGAGATGGAGAAAGTGAAAGGAAAATGCTTTAAATTAAAGTTTTGTCGGTTATAGAAAGGACAATCCTTTTCTATTTGGTCTTTATTTTTTTATAGTTTTTGAATTATTTACCTTCTTCTGACTCTTTACATCTTTCATGTGGAGGTCGCTGCCCCCATAAATTATTACCCTGTGCGGCTAAACTTTTATTATTTTTTTTTATAACTCATTTTTCTATTCAGGCCCTGTCTTATTCATATTCTTGTCTCTCATTCAAACCACTGTCTGGCTGCTGGGATAATTTGGACCCCGGCAATCAGATAGCAAATAAAATTCCAAACAGGAGAACTGCTGACCAAAAAGCTAAATAATTCAAAAATACAAATATTAAAAAATGAAAATCATACTAAAAATTTAATTAAAAGGGAATAACTCCTTTAAACAATGGTTATTCACAGTCAGAACGACTCATTATAAGGTGCAGAAAGCTCAATGTTCTCTCCATGCTGCTTGATTATAGATGGTACCAGCGCACACCAGAAATTGTGCCAAGCAGAAAGAATACACAAATAATATTTTTTTAAAGTATGCTTAGGTAGACTACTTTCTAAAGTGCCTCCATAAACACAGCATTTAACTAAGAAAATAGGCTTCAAGGTCTGAACATACCTTTAAAAGGGACACTGAAACCTTCTGCACTACACTTTACTACAAATCCCAGCATACTTTATCATTTAATAAAGGTTAAGGAATCCTGGGAGCTATAGTCCAGCAATATCAGCGTTGTTTTCTTAAAGCAATATTGCTCAATAAAATTTCCTCCAGCTCTCCAGGCCCCACCAGGACAGCATCAAAAAGCAAAAAAAAAATCCTCCAATGAG
>CM044447.1:118124965-118150815 GCA_024363595.1 Xenopus borealis | reverse complement strand
GTCCCACTTAACCGAGCAACATGCATTTGGATAACTGCAGTGAGATACCAAACCCACCTGCAGGTGGCAATTTCCTCTGTACAGGGTGAATGTTTTAATTGTTCAGCAAGAAACTAATGTTTATATGGAACAGGATCCTACTGTGTATATGAGAGAAATGCTATTAGGCACCATTACTACAGATGCAAAGGCAGATACCTCTCTGCATATAGAATGAGTTGGTATGTATTTTTAATTCTTGTTCCTTTAATATTTTCTCTCCTTACTCTTGCTCGACCCCTCCCAAAAGAGTCTCCTGGGCACAAATAGATATGGCACCATTGCAGTGAGAAGGGGCCAAATTTTTAAAAAGAAAATGAGGTTGTTAAACATAAAAATGAGAAAGCAGAGGCTACAGAGTATCCCTGTGCACCCCCCTCCCATTGATTTGGCAGCTTTGCCTGCCATTAGTTAGTGTATAATAGGTAATCTGCCAACTGGAAGACCCTTTATGGACGAAAAACATTTTCATATCAGAGTAATTAGAAAGACATTATAAACTTTCCAGATTGTTTTGCTCATCTCTAAACCTTTCCTGTGATGATATGTGTGAGGGGTGGAATGTCAGGTCTAACTTCTAAGAACTAGCAAAAATCACCATCATTAGTTAATAATGTCCGTACCTTTCATCTGCTTGGGAGGGAAGGAACCATAGTAACCCTTGCGGTATTCACTGGCAATGCTTCGTTCCCATTACAGAAGCCCCATCACAATTAAAGCGAGAACAACGAGGACAATGGAAGTAATGATGGCTTGTTGGGAGAAACCTCCGCACGGCTTTTAATGAGCGGAGAACTTCACACGGCAACATTTCATTGATCTAGGGCTGTGAGGGAGCCTTTGGTGCAGAATAATGAGCGGAATATCATCCTGCTGCAGATGGAATCTCTAGACAGACATGCCCAACCAGCTGGCTTCTTAACTGCTTGGAAACTTTACATCCCATAATCCTTAAAAAGGCGCAGTGTAGGAGGTTTGCCTCCCTTGGGTAGGAGATTACTGTGGGGCTCAAATAGCTCCCAATATCCTACTATGTTTGATCTTTTCCAGTGACCCCTAAGCTTAGCTTCTCAACAGCAGCCCAGAATACACTGAGCATGTGCAGTGCCACTGACACTCTAAAGATGTCATAACAATCTAAGATTAGGACAAGTTTGAGGCCTGGATCATTGCTGATATAGGATTGGTGAACTTCTAGGCTGGTACAGAACTAAGACATTTTACATTTGTTTTGGAAACTGGAGGAAAAGTGGGATGATCCTAGGAAAACCAAGCAAAATACAAGAAGTCCTATAGGAAAACTAGTCCTAGGAAAACTAGAACATATGGGAGACCTAGAGTAAGTGCACCAGTCAAGTGCATGATTTTCACTAATGTTACTATGAATGAATATAGTACACACTATACCCGAGAGAGAGAGAGAATAAAATGTAAACATGTTCTTGTGTGACTATAGTTTTCCTATCCAGCTACCCATATGTTGTTGCTCACCTGGCCATTTAGACAAGGATAGCTTTGGGGTAAGCCATAATGGGAACTTGTTCCACTTGGGGCAGAACGTAGTGGAAACTCAACAGAGGATTGGACTCTTAGGTAGGGCAAGTGACCACCAAAGAAAAGTCCTGATGATCCCATCCCTTCCCTTTCCCAATCCAAAAATTAAAAAACCACAGAATCAAATCAAAGTCATTTAAAAGTCTTTTATTATCAAGTCATACATGCAGATCTGGAACAGAAGTCCCAGGATTTAATAAATCTCTGGACAACGGAAGACAATCTCAGTAGGCACCACAAAAATCCAGTGGCTGCCTTTCATACCAAGCTTTAGTACACAAAAAAGTCACCGGGAAGAACTTGATCTCCTAATGTAGCAGAAAAGTCAATATGTGCCAATAGGAGGCTCTCCCAGGCAATGCAATGAATGGTATATGAACAGCAGCAGGAAGAGGAGCAACTAGATACCCAACAATTTGATAGGGCAGCTTGCTTTAATACAGTAATAGGCCTTATATCTCTTGTGGATATATTTCCTTCTAATGCATATTCTGATTTTACCTTGCTTTGCCAGGTAGGTGAGTAAGCTTTCCCTGTATTGCCTTGCACTATATATATATATATATATAATAATTTGCTTCGCACTGCCACCACACATAGCGAAACAAAGAGTTTTCTCTCCTGCTTGTCAGGACTATCCTTTATTCCCTTTATCTGTAAATTCACATCACTCGCACCCTAAATAGTAATTCCAGCTAGACCATTTACAATTCTGCAAAAAAAAAACTTTACATCTTTGTCCATGGTGGTGGGAAGACTAATGTGCCCTCTGCAAGATGGTGCAAGCCCAACTGTATATCAAGATAAAACATAAAAGATACAGGTTCCTGATTTGCAGGTGCTGTGTGTGATAAGACAACTGCGAGGCAAGTTGATTTTATTTAGAGGCTTTCGATTGAGACTCAAGGATACTGGGGCAAATTCCTGAGTCTGATTCTTTATTTTTGCCAAGTTGGTTGCTCCTCCTGTGTCTCAGCCACCAAATTTTAGATTGCAAGCTCTGCAGAAGGACTGCATGTGACTGCATAACTCAGTGTACGGCTATCTGTTTAATTTCTGTATAAAAAAATATATATATATTTTAGACATTGTTAAAGCATGCGATACTGTAAGAAATAGAAGGTTAGTGGTTATATTAAGGAATGTTGGCCTGGAACATAAAATATATACTTGTATAGAGAACTGGCTGAAGGATAGATTACAGCGAGTGGTGGTTATTGATGGGCGAATAAATTCGCCAGGCACGAATTTGCGGCGAATTTCCCTGTTTCACTGGCGGTGAACAAATTTGCGAAACTGTGACAAAAATTTGCTGTGTCAGAATAAACTGTCAAAATTATTTGGATACCCATTGACTTTCATGCATTTGGACCAAATAAACACACATCAAAAGAACTATAAGTTCCAGGATAGGTGCAAAGTTATATAGTTTGATAGACATTATATAAATGTAAGTTGTACAGTAAATGGTGGTGTGTTCGGGGGGGGGGTTACCTTTAAAGAGTAAGGAAAGGCAAATAAAATAAAATCCCATTTTTTCTTTCTTTAATGAAAAAGAAATCTATCTCCAATATGCGTACCGTTTTTATAAGAAACCTGACTGTACGCACTGCTAAAACTAGGGTGTTTTCTTTGGAAATACTATTATAGTTTAAGTAAACAAGCTGCTGAGTATCCATGGGGGCAGCCATTCTAGCACAGAACAAATAGTAGATAACAGATGAGCTGTGTAGACTCTCATTGTATAGTAAATGGCTCATCTGTTATCAGCTTTGTATTCTGTGCCTTCTCTCCTTTTTCATCTTTGAATGGCTGCCCCCACAGCTACCCAGCAGCATGTTTATATAAACTATAGTAGAGTTGCTAAAGCAAACAAACCATTTTTACTAATGCAGGCCAACAGTGCATTGTATTTTAATTAATTGAATACAGTTTCATTTGTAGGTGCTACTGTTCCTTTAATTGAGAAGGATTCGGGGATTTTTGTGGATAACAAGTTGTCTAATTCCAGGCATTATCATTCTGTATTAAAAGGGCATTAATTCAAGGAATTAAAACATTTTACCGCTTTATAAATCCCTGGTAAGGCCTCACCTGGAGTAGGAAGTGTAGTCTTGGGCTCCAGTTCTTAAGAGGGATATAAATGAGCTGGAGAGAGTGCAGAGACTAAGTGCAACTAAACTGGTTAGAGGAATGGAAGACTTAAATTATGAGGGTAGACTGTTGAGGTTGTTTCCTCTGGAAAATATATGCTTGCAAGGGAACATAATTACTCTTTACAAGTCTTTACTAAGGCATTATAGACAGTTAGCAGGAGATCTATTTTTCCATTAAAAAAAGATCACCACACCAGAGACCTTCCCTTAAGACTGGAGGAAAAGAACTTTCATTTGAAGCAGCGTATTTGGTTCTTCACAGTGAGTGAGGTTGGATGATGTTTGATGATGTTTGATGGCTGATTCTATTAATACCTTTAAGAGAGGCTTGGATGATTTATTGTACACGCATAATATACAAGGCAATTGTGAGTGAGATTGGTATATATAGCTTATTTATGTGAGTGAATAGATAGACCTGTATAAGTATGTGTATAAATGTACACTGGGGTTCATTTGGAAGAGTGGAACCTGAGGGAACTTTGTCTTTTTTCAACCCAAATTAACGCTATAACTATGTATTATAATTATTCTGCAAAGTCAAGGAAAGATAAATGTACAACTCCAGTATCCTCCAATAGCAATGCCTGGAGCTGTAACTGGGGTTACAAAGGCACATGTTCCCTGGCCTATGTCATGTTAAATGTGGTAGTCCAATGATATGACTGGAGCAATGAAAGTGAACAGAGAAGGCTGAAATGATATACTGGCTGTCATTGAACAAAGAGACCCTCATGTACAAATATTGGCTCCCCTGGGACCTACACCTTAGCAACCATTCATATCATTAGTCTACTAGTTGTTAAGGAGTACTGCACTGCTACACTTCATTAGGTCTGAATATAGACAAACATATTCACACCAAAATCTCTTTAATCTGATCCGGTTCAAGAACAGGGGCAGGTTTCTAAATTGGATTTCAGATTTGGGCTCTTACTGTCCTTCTAAAACTGGTATTTTTATGTCTATGGTAATTTGTTTACTGTCAGCTATCTCATCCTTTTGTTTTTCCACCTCTTGACATAAAATTATTAGCTGCAACAAAAACCAATCTGACTGGGGGTGTAGGAGACGGATTATCTACTTTGCTCTTTTTTTCTTTCAGCACTATAAATCATAGAGGTTACTCTGTAATTGCTGGAAAGCCAAAGAGCCATTTAAAGGGATTATAAAGACAATAATTTCTCTGCTGGAACCCCAAGGGTTCCACTTTTAGGTGTAAAAGACACACATATTGGATTTAAAGGCAAACACTGAGTGTAATAGCTAGAGTAGGGTTCAGTCAATGTACCAATGTCTGCAGGTTCATCTGCTCCCATGTCTTTTTTAAGCACAAAAATAGTGTTTTTCTAGACCAATATCGATTTAGGGTTCATTTACATATTTTATGTACACCTCCATGGGATAAGGACTCCATGGAATTATGGGTAGAGCCCATGACTTGGTCTGCATGGTCCATCTTATCTGTTCAGATGGGTCCAACCCTTGGGTGGCCTAATCTGGCAAAGAAACAAGCTTTATGAAAGCTAATGTATTGGTTGGGGAAACTCTAGCACCTACAGTATGTCCATGAGTTGGGATTTACACAGTAGTAAAACATGTATTGCCTGTAATCTTCTTGAAAAGCGGCTGTAATCTTATTTTCTAAATGCATGTAACATGTTGACACAGTTTTGGGTGGCTCTACCTCCAAATAAACCCCCTGCATTTTGAAAAGCATCATCTCCAGGAAATCAGGTGATTGGGGGAATATGGGTTGTATGTTTAATACATTATCATGTTGCCCAAACTGTAGGGCTGCCTCCTCAAGGCTAAAGAATTACTGGGGGATAGTTTGAAGAACATTTAGGGTGATATTTGCCATTCTAGATATTCCAGAAATCTAATAGAGTTTGGCTGATAGAACAATGGTCTCCTACGACTGATACCATGTTATTATCTAAGGTGGGGGTGGGGGCTGAATCCTTCAAGATGAGCTTGAAGCAAAAATGCCCAACAAGATGAGGATTGGAGCTGAACACTCTCTGAGATAGTCTTGCACCTATAGCTGCTTGGCTGATAGAACAATGGTTTCCTACAACTGTCCCCATGTTATTATCTAAGGGGGGCTGAATTCTCCAAGAGGAGCTTGAACCAAAAATGCCCAACAAGATGAGGGTTGGAGCTGAACACTCTCCTAGATATGATTTCCGACAGCTGTCACCTTGTTATTATCTAAGGGGAACCCTGAATCCTCCAAGAGGAGCTTGAACCAAGAATGCCCAATAAGATGAGGGTTGGAGCTGAACACTCTCCTAGATATTCTTGGCCTATAGCTGTTTGGCTGAAAGAGCAATGGTTTCCTACAACTGATACCATATTATTATCTAAGGGGGGCTGAATCATCCAAGGGGAGCTTGAACATAAAATGCTCAACAAGATGAGGGTTGGCACTGAACCCTCTCTTAGATGTTCTTGGACCAATAGCTGTTTGGCTGATAGAGCAATGGTTTCCTACAAATGATAGCATGTTATTATCTAAGATGGGCCCTGAGTCCTCTAGGAGGAGCTTGAACTAAAAATACCCAACAAGGTGTGATTTGAAGCTGAACACTCTCCTAAATATTATTGGACCTATGTCTACTGGCTGATAGAGCAATGGTTTCCTACATCTGCTATTAGCTAAGGGGTCCCTGAATCCACCAAGAGAAAAATGTCCACAACTGCTTTAAGGCAATGCTTGCTCAGCATTTGTTCAATGAAGTACACAATCACAAGTAATGAAAACAAAACACTCTGATATCGCAATGTATTTCCATCTCCTTCTATAAATAATATATGTCTTATCAATCCTGACCTCCCACCGCTATAAAGACCTTGCTGTATCTCTCCAATACCCACCCATGTGCAGAATCCATGGCTCAGAGCAAGCTGGCGTTTTGAGTTTCCTTATGGGAAAGCTTCTTTCAGGATATGGGATGAGTGTAAAGGGATGATCACATCTCTGCAGAGGCTTGAGCTATTTAGGTTTATCAGAGCAGCTAACGTAACTAAGGGGGTAATGAAACTTTCAAGAGGATTATATTAAGAGTGTGCAGCACATTCTCCATGGCCCACATTATTCTGAGGAATGCTAAGGAGATATAGGCTTCTTCTTGGCAATGGAAATAAGACATGGTGGCTTTTTAATTGAAAATCAGAAGGTGTGAAGGGGGTTTACCAAACGGGTAAGATTAAGAGAAGATGAGCAAACTGGTGAGGGAATTATAGGACTAAAAATTATTCCATGACATCACTTGAGGAATTGTTGCTGCTAAAATAAATGCAGTTGTGGGAGGAATCTGCCGGATATATGGAATTATTGCACTGCTGGATTGGCCCTCCTAGGGGTCTGTAGAGAACCGGACACTCTTACAACAATAAGATGTAGATAGCACTGCATGTTGTTTGAATTATAGAAGCTTAAGGAGAAAACAAGAAAGAACAAGGGCTGTCCATGTCTGGTGCCCACCAGGATATCCTTGGGTTCTCTCACCTGAATTTCCCAGAATTATTGCATATGTTTATATGTCAAATATTAGACATAAAAAATTTTTCTTAAATAACCTCACATGCATTTGAAATCCGAACTTTGATGGTTGGGTGCTGGTTAGCATGAACAGAAGTAAATCCAGCACACGTAACATGCTTAAGGGATTGCTCCGGTGTTTATTGTCTTTCCAACAATGACAACGTTTCAGGGTGTGTCCCTTCGTCAGGTGCTCATAAACCACCCACCACCATCCTTAAATCCGTAGAATACAGATAGCCACCCCTCTAATTATGTATATTTACCAAAAAAAAGTTCAATTACGGAATATGTAATGTTAGAACTTTCTAATTGGACTATTTAACATTAAATATTCTGTAATTTAACTTGTTTTTTGTAAATTTACATAATTAGAGGGGTGGCTATCTGTATTCTACGGATTTAAGGTTGGTGGTGGGTGGTTTATGAGCACCTGACGAAGGGGTACACCCCCAAAACGTTGTCATTGTTGGAAAGACAATAAACACCGGAGCACATCCCTTAAGCATGTTACGTGTGCTGGATTTACTTCTGTTCATCTTAACCAGGGAAGGGCACCGTAAAAGTCCTTGGAGTGTATTTTTTTTTTATAAATATGTATATATATTTTTTTTCCAGGTGAGTAACTTACGTGGGCAGGGCCTCCCTGCAAAATATCTAGTGCCATGTAACCCAGTAAATGTTGCTTTTCGGGAAATTATTTGGGCATTATGATCTGTTTCAAAAATAAATGCCAGGGTGAAATAATTAAAATATTTGCCATAAGGAAAACTAAAACGCTCCCCAAACCTGAAATGGATTTGCCGTCTCACAGCGGCGCTGCAGCTTGTTACCTTTTATTGCTACGGCACAGAAATTACCTTGTCTGGGATGTGAGTGTGCACGTTCCAGACAACCCATTTGGTGCTATGGAAGCTGCAACACGTTTCAAGCCGACTGACTCCATAATAGGACTTTGCATAAGGCAGCAGGTGGCGGGGAGTTGATTCCCTTTCGGGAAACGTGCGGTGAGTGGCGGCTCTCTCATTCATTGTAAGGCCTATAGGTTAAATGTGGTTCTACAGGGTTTTCAGCCTGGATTTGAGGAAAGGCCTCATAGGCTGGAATATGCTTTACAGGCTGACCCTACACTTAATGAGCAATAGAAATTGTTTAATAGATTTGTTCCAGTTACATAGTTAAAAAGTGCCTGCACTCGCCTACGGCAATGCACTCACGGCACTTTGTAGACGCATGTAAGCGCCGAACGCAGGTTCAGGCGCAACATGCTGCATTTTTCCTGCGTTTGGCGCCTTCATGCGTTCGTGTGAGTACAGCCCCATTGAAAATAATTGAGTGCGTCTATACCTGAGCTCCCCTGCGGCTGAACGCAGCAAAAATGGAACGCAGGGGAGCGCAGGTAAAAACGCCCATGTGTAAGGGCCCTAAAGGAGTAGTTAACCCTGCTGCACTGCTCAACCAAACTTTACTCGGTTGTTGCTGGACTAAAAAAAAGTTTCCCAGCACTGAACAAGTCTGTCCTTTATCCCCATGTTTGATTCCAGTGTCACATAATGAAGAAATAAGATGACATAATTATCTCTATATGTAAGGTAACAGCAAGATGCCTGACATGGTGTTGGGAATCAGCCTTCTCATTGGTCAGTTCTTTTGCATTTATAATTAAGTTTTTGATCAGAAGAATTCTCATTGGTGAATTTTCTTGCATCTATAATTACAGTTTTTGGCAAATTCTATAGAAAACTAAGGGGCGCTGTGGGACTGCATTACAGTAGGGTTTATAACCCAAGTCCTGCCTGAGAGAGAGAGAGAGTATATATGTAGAGACCCTGAGGGTTAGGCATCTCCATGGGCAGTTTCCCCCCTGTAGTTTGGACACTTAAAGTTGTGTTTAGTGAGCCCTGGGTGAAAGACCCTTTTCCTGAATGTTATCGGTCATCTGATCTGATTAATTGCTTGCCCAGTAGGGGGCAGTGTTTAAAAGATTAAAAGAGTTCTGCTTGGGTCCATTTTTTGGAACCCATACCCAAAACCTGCAATCTGCAAACCGGACCCACAACCCGCAAGCACCTTCTCCACAACCCAATCCGCAACCAGCTGACCATCAAGAATCAGGAAGTGCTGTCATTGTAAACCATAAGTGATATCATCGGAAGGAGGCACGATCAGAAAAAAGGAGTAAAAATCATTATTGAGAAGACCCGTGGACCGACCCGAAAACCCGCAGAACCGCCAACCCACATCTATACCCGCAACCCACAGGGTACCTGAGGTTTCTGAGTGTAACACGTGGGTACCGGACCCGCTACAGGACTCTAATGGATCCCACCTTGCGAGAGGTGGGAACAGGAGTGGGTCTGAATGGTTCGAGTGAGATTAGAGGTTCTGTAATAGTCACTTTAGCAGTGAAAATTAGAGGCAGTGTATCTATTGAGCACAGCTTTCTGGCTCCGATTATCATACCTCCCTGATTTTCCGGATTGTTACTGAAATGTCTCTTTGATCTCCTGCACTGAACCGCCAGAAAAATATACAAAGATTCCACGATGCACTTTGATACTTTAGCTTAAGATAAGCAAAGAAACAATGGTAACAATTTAAGACAAGCAGGTCTCTTGGGGAAACTGTGATTTGCAGCTTAAAGGGCAATTCCCCTTCATTAGCAAAATTGTAATAACACATAAAAAAACCACAGAAAAGTGGTCAAACTTTCATAATCATCTGTATGGGCGAATTTTAGCAATGGAAGAGTCCAATGAATCCAGTGACGGGTTAGTGGCTGTTTAATAATATGATAATTAATACAGACACTGCCGTGACCTTGTGGGTCCTTCACCTGCAATCAACCTTGGCACATGCTGAAAAACAGCGCATTTATGGGGCCAGTTTTTATATTTGTCTAGAAAAGAGATAAAAGCAAAAAAACAAAACTGTTTCCTCAGTCTATTTGCCTGTAATTAAAAACAATCAAACAAAATCACTGTGTGTCTCCCCGGTAAAATATTGTTTTTTGGCTATTAAACCTCAGCCATGCACCGCATGTAAATGAATGTCAGCGGGGGGCACGGGTTATATGAATGTCAGAATATTCTGGATGTTTAGACACTTCCATGTTAGGGTTGGGAAGCTTAGCCAAAAACACAAAGGCTCACACTATAGAAGCCGGAAACCCATTGTACTTAGTCAATGCCCTTTATACTGTCTGCCTCCCAGGAGTTGCAGGCTCTGCTTCCTCTATCCTTACCATTGCTATAGTGAGTGTGAGCAAACTTATTAGTGTTATGGGGTTTATCACCCCCATTTAGTGACCAATCATCCAGTGGCATCAGGCCAGTCTCCCTACGTCTCTAGGCCAAGCTTCCTCTTGGAGTTTAGACAACTGGAAGACAATGGGAGGGGAAAAGGAAGGCTGTGGACAGCCAATCTGAGACAATGGCTAGAGTAATAGTCTATTATAAACCAGTGGCATCTTCTTCACGGAAACAACAGAAAAAGGCGAATACAGTACATATGCACAAAACTCTTAACCAAAAATGAGGGTGCAGTGATCCTTTAGTGCACACCAGCAGTGGAGTAACTACAGAGAAAATTAACTGGGGGCCTGGGTCTGCTTCCTCTATCTTTGCACCCTAGAATGGAGCACAAACACCTCTATGTAATAAAAGGCACTAAGTTTGCTCAGAAGCAGTAACCCATAGCAATCAATAAGACCTTTGCTTTTAAAAAGGTGACCAGTTAATTCTACCTGCTCATAGGTTGCTATGGGTTACTGCTCCCGGGCAAACTCGGTGCCTTTTATTACATAAACCTCATAGACTTGTGGGTATCTCCTTGTATGTCCCTTATGTTCCTCATCATTCAAATGTGCAACCTAGTGAGCATGACCCAGTGGAACTTTCATCCCACAGCTGACTGGAGTAAAGTACAAGGCTGTGATGCTGCTGAAGCTCTGGGCTTTGCACAATGGATTCTGGGCAAGGTACAAAATGAGACGGGCACAGAGAGATGCAATTTAGGATTAATAAATAATGCCTATTCCATCTGTTGAGCAAAAAGGTCCTCATGTGCCCAACAAAAGGGGGTTATTGAATTCAACAGAGGGAACTCTCTCTTTCCATATGGGAATTTGTCTTTATATCAGTTTTGCTGTGCAGAATTCATACAGAGTTTGTATTCATATTTACCTGCAGTTCAGAGCACATTTGCATTTCACAAAGAAGCAGATGATCACTTATTAAATGTGTTTTTGCACCTTTCCCTATCGTTCTCATCATGTGTAAAGAAGAAGATGAGGTGGTGGCTGGCAGCTATTATGGGGCCTCATTACGATGCCTCAATATTACTGAAGAGCTAAAACATTCATTAGTGCAGGGAGGAGTGGTGGCGTTTACTGAAAAACATTAGATGTTAAATGTTGTCCCATCAACAATAGCAGGAGGGTCGCAGGTCAGTGATCCCAAACTTATCTAATTCTATAAATGGCCCTTGCCTTTTCAATTTGACAATTCTTTTCAAACTCTGCACTGGGTTTGCTCAGGTAATGGCAATGACTTTGCTGTGTGATCAGTGGCTTAGGTGAGGGGGGTCAATCTCTAGTCTTGTAGTGATGTCCATGTTGACGCGCAACCCGAATGACCCGTGGGTTGACCTGCGGTTCAGGTTCAGGTTGAATATTGGGCGTCCATGGAGAGTACGAGTCGGGTCAGCACCTGGCATGTACCCGCCATGGACACCCAATATTCAACCTGAACCCGCACCGAACCGCAGGTCAACCAGCGGGTCATGGGGGTTGCGGGTCAACATGGACATCACTATTGCACTCTTACAGCAATATTATTGAAGTTCTCCAAATTGCCATAATCTATTCAAGATCATTATCCCAGACTACTTGGAGCTGGAGGAGATCTTAGAGGCACTGCTCATGTAGGGCAACAAAATAGTCCAAACTATAAAACTATATATATTCTGCAGAATATTTTACCATACCTGAGTTAACAGCTCTAGAAGTTCTCTCTGTTTCCTGTCTGAGTCTCTCCCAGCTCTGGGCTCAGATTATAGCAGGGAGGGGAGGAGGGAGGGTTTAAAAGGGAGGGGAGAGGAGCAAACTGAGCATGCTCAAGCCCTAGCCCCGGAGGTTTAAGCTGAAAACAGGAAGTCTGATACAGAAGTCCATGTGTAACAACAGAAGGAAAGAAATGCTGTTTTTCTTTTGACAGAGGACTCAGAGTAGCATTACTTAATTTTATCCTTTCCTTCTCCTTTAAAACCAGTGTCTTCAACTTAGCTACAGTAGGAACAGGCAACCGGGGTACTGTGAATATGGAATAGCTACATTTCCCAGGATTCATCTACTAGCTAATGGGCAAAGTTTAGAGTTTTATCTGAACTAAAGTGTCAAACATACCAATTCATGAGCAAATGCAAGCCATGGTGCCTGATAGAATGGAGGCCATTCTGAGAGCTTACGCGTTGAGGGTCATTCATTTTCAACAAATAAGGACTCTACCTGCTGAGCTTGTCAAACACACCTATTCACGGGCAAATGCAAATCATGGTGCCCAGCGCTGGAAACTCATAGATATAAAATACAGATTGAGCAAACTTTCTCTAGAGATTAGTCCCACCATGAGGTCAAAGCTTGATCTATCTGTTTTGCAGTAGAGAGCTAAGCGTAGAATGTAAGCCCATTGTCTCAGTTATGCTCATCTTGACCTCATAAAAAAATTATATATTTTTTGTAATCTCTAAATTTGGAAAATCTGATGATGGGTCAGAGCAATTAATTGACTGCCCATGCAAAAAAATATGGTTGGAAACTTCAGCAGTATCCTGCTTTTTGTATAATGGTTGTTAGGAGGTTATTTACTAAAATTTTTAATTATCTCATATTTTATTTAAAAAAAAACGACCAAACTCCCATTCTCGATTTGACCTTAATTATTAATAAAATAACCCAAATGAATTGGAAAATTGAGCGAAACCCTGAATTGCTCAAAATTTGCTGGGTTTTTTACGGAATCACCACTTTAAAAAAATTTTTCCCTGAAAACCCAGCAAAAGTCAGATTTTTGGGCTAAACCCAGCACAAACCATGATAACTTCAAATTAAGATAGGTGCCTCTCCCATTGATTTATACAGGACCTCGAGAGGTCTGAGATGGCAGATTTGTGGACTCAAGCTTTTCTTCAGCATTTGGTATAATACATCTCTCTTTATCCATGAAAAATTAGCCCCAAAAAGCCTGACCAGATAAATCTGAGGTTTAGTAAATAACCCCTTAATATGGAGGAGGATGAATGCCAGCTTGTGGCACTTGCATGGGGCTTTAATGGATGCCATTCTGAGAGCTAATGCATTGAGGGTCAGTTATGTATAACAAGGAAGGAATTCAAGCATTTCAGGGTCAGACCATACTGAAATTTCCAAGATATGCATCTAATTCCATCATTAAGTCAAAAATTTAAAACATAGATTAAAAGCAAACCATTTGCAACCTTTCCACTACCAGGAGGGCTTGCTCACCATGCCTCTCCAGCAACCACGAAGCGATCATTGGTAGCATCCAGCCTGTGAGGTCCAACCCGTGGTTTTGTTCATGTGAAGACTACGTTTTACCACTAGGTCCCATGAAAAGAGAGCTCATCCTACACCACGATCACAAACTCTGGGTTCACGTAGGAGAATCCGGCAAACTCATTTTGATCCAGGTTCATGATAAAGAGTTTGTCGGTGGGGGTGAGCTCGACGGGTTGGCGGGTGAACTCCTTGTCAAAATTAGAGGTGTCTTTCCTGTCCTTCTGTATAAGGGGGAGAAGGGAACAAACTTTTTGTTATACAAACTGGAGAGCATTAAGTAAGGATGAGCTGAATGGATGGTACCACACCATCCAGTGTGGGGTTGGCACAATTGCCATATGCTGATGGACATGGTAGAGAGTTGATGTGTTATACATGCACTGCTTCACACAAACACGCCCAACTCAGTCTAACCCGGATCTCCACTCCAGTCAACCACTGTCACCCGTCATTTTTATCATTGATTTCGTGATGCTTACATTTTTAGACCCTATAGACAAGTTCCTTGACATGCCAGTAATTCTTCTCAAGTACTTGTAGAAATGTTCCCTCAGGATGCTTAGCCACTTAACAGGAAACCCAATTTCCATTTTGAGCAGAAGGTTTGGTATTACAAAGCAGCAACTGAAAGCTTTCCCACACAAGACTTGTATCGAAGGGCCAGTGACTGGCTTTGAACTTTAAGCAGAAACCCAAAAAATAAGGTTTGTTGCAAGTATTGGCTTTCCCAGTAGATAGTTGTACCATCCCATGGGATCACAATTGGTTTTTATGGTTGGTTTTATTTTTCATTGAGGCCACCACCCCAATCACTTGCAACCACCACCCAATCAAATTAAATCTGCTTATTCAGGTCATAATCAGTAATTCAGTCAATATCTAAGCGTTTGGTCTGTTGTGTCATTTCAGGACCCTGGTGTTGCATGGTCTGCTAATTGTGAGATTTGTTATCAGTTTCCAGCAATAATCTGGTGCCTCAAATATGCCAAGACATGGTGATTCAACGGTGGGGCATCAAATGCCCTCTTTTTACAGAACTCTTGCAGCTGCCCTGATAGCTGTCAGGACTCGCTAGGTTTCAAACTCTGGACTTTGTGCTGACTTACCTCCTGTGCCACTGGAGGTCCTTAGTCTTGTTTTATTCTTGTGGTTCCTGGTATACTCCTGTCTTCTGCCCTATCTCTTCACCCATTGTATTATCCCTATTGGTTTCTCATGATCGTTACCCTTTATAAACCTGCCCTTGACCTCTGCCCGGGGCTTTGTCATTAAGCTGTTCCCGTGACCTTGCTGTTCCTGTATTCGTCTGATCCTATTTCAAGTTTCAAGTTCCTGTGACCCGCTCTGTTCCTTATTCCAAGTCCTATTCCAGTTCCCAATCAAAGGAATGGTGAGCTGGTGCCCAGTACCTAAAAATAAAGGAAATCTTATTTTATAGGTATTGGGCACCAGGGCACCATTCCTTTGTAATTTTGCATGTGGATAAGTGGACCCACTTCGTTTATTGGTGCAGCTTAAGTTAATTATGTTTTAGCGCAGCTCTTCACTTATTTATTTATTGATTTAATTGCTATTCCAGTTCCTGGCTTATTCCTTTACCCTGTTGCCCCTCATTGCTCTGCTTTTGGATTCCCAGGTTTTTTACTCCTGGCCTGTTCCTCGACTTAGTTTGTCTGCTGCCTGCCTTAACTCTTTAGCCTGCTTCTGGATCGTCTCTGCCTGCTGCTTTCCACAAATACAAGTTTGTTTATATATTGTGAGCACAGTGAGTTGTAATCACTTTATTATCAAAATACAGTATTTTTTCACCGTTATCATGGATTCTGATCTCCGTAATGTTGTGTATGGTTACACCCTGAGTTACAAAGCCTTCAGCCTCCCAACTTCCTGGTACTCCATGACGTCTCCCCAGGGAAGATGTGACAATAGATGTTAGGAGTCTACACACTACTATTTTTTTTTTCATTGTGTTACCACTGTCTGATGATCCACAGGAGTAAATTTCGTCTCTGCCTGAAGGATGAGCCAATAAATCGGACAATCTCAACTCCAACTATGGTCACTACTGTGACCTGGAGAGAAATATGTTTTTTTGTAAAATATATATGGAGTCTCTGGCATACTAGAAATTAAAAGGTGGGTGTCATTGGGGTTTAAAGGACAACCCAACCTTGCACATTAGGTGGGATGTTTTATAAAGCCCAAAGCCCTTTCCCTACCTTCTAGATTTCACTGGTGTCATTCTCCTTTAATTCTATGGGGTCGGGAATGCATGGTGTTCCACTGTGGGGCAGTAGTGAATATTATATACCCTGCACCCTAACACAGTGCTCTTTATGTTGAGTTATTGCCACTAAGTTGAGCAGAAAGGCCATGAAACTTGAAAGTTAAGGGGCCTGATTGGAGGGGCTTTATCAAATATATTGACTTACTGTTTGTGGGAAACCGTAAGCCATTGGGCCCAAATTTATAATGAGATTTTTAGTTACCCTTTAGCATGGAGACAAAACAAATGTATGAGATATGAGTGCAGATCCACAGAGTTTCCATACCAGTTTTAGTTGTAATAAATGCATATTTTATAGTTTTAGTTGTAATAAATGCATATTTTATTTCCAGTATTTGTTAATGAAAGAAACAGACCCACGTAGATATATATACATTTAAAACATAATTTAATGTCCTTTGGAGGATGTCAGCAGAGGTCCATAGTCACCCTGCAGTATGTTGCCGGCATGCTTGGCAGTGCAGCGGTTAAGCCCCTGCAGGAACGGCACATCTTCACCCATCTCTCTGCAAGATGCCCACAGCTCACATGTTCTGACAGTTACCAGGCAACCGCTCCACTACGCTACACAGAGCATGCTGCATGAAAAAGTGGGCCCCGGCCATCTCTCTTTTCCAAGAGCAGAGACTTGCCCTAGCTCTGGCCTAGGGGGTGATAAAGGGACACACACAGAGGCTACTGGCAGTGCCTGTGCCTTCCAGGGTTAACTCGCTTAGGTCTCTTTCAAAAATACAATTAAAAAAAAAAACAACTACTGCCAAGCTCTACCCTCTATATTAGAGCAAAGGTTTTTAGAGTATGGTTTTTGTTTCTTTCTTACTGAGTAGGATGATGTTATTAGGAATGGTGAATAGCAAGAATAAAGGGCACTGCTTTCTTATAGGGTAAAAATCTCAGCTTCAAGCTGCTACTGCTGAGCCCAAGTATAAAGGTGCAAAGATTTTACCCATTTAAGGGTAGGACACACATGCTGGGCTTACAAGCAGGTGTAAAGTGTAAGGTCCAACTGTCTGTTAGCATGCTTCCCTCTTGCAACCAAACCATTTCTACATGATTTTGCCCTACTAATGCACCTGCCATGAAAATGGAACCAAAAAGAGTCCATCCACACCTCCATGTGCTCTCAATGCATGTAGTCTACATTGCCAACCACTGGCCAATGATCTAGGGCTGGCACTGACTGCTCTGTCCTCTCGTTCCAGTGTTTGCCATTGACATAAGAATTGTACAGAAGAAATCTCTGCCACAGCACATTTCAGTGTCTTCCCTCACTGTGACTCATTCAGAATGACAGCCTGTCCTGCCTGGACTGCAAGGAGCAATACGCAGAATTGTAAGGAAAAGATACAAAGCCTTCAGCTAGAGATTACCAGCCCTTAAAGTGCAACTACGCTTTTTTTAATTTAAGTCTCCTTTTATCTAATCATAACCGACTGCATACATTTTATACATTTATATGTATGGAAATTTCTTATCGTTCCCCAAAGAACTTATGTGTTTTTCAAAGCCTTTTACAAGAAGTCAGGACTAAGGTTGCAGTTCAATGGCATGGCCAAAAGCCAACTAGTAATTGAATTACTCCGTCAGAGATAAATATTTTTATACCGAGTCACATGAGGAGACACTGGGCTCTTTACAAAGGTAAGTGCAAAATAATCCACACTAATTACCCACAATGCACCTGGTTCCACTTTCTTTGTGGCCAGCACATTGCTCTCTGTAGTGGAGGTGAAAATGGTTCAGCCTGACATGGAAGGGTATGGGCCCTTGATCAGCCACCAATAGGATCTCTTTAAGAGTGCTTACGTCTGGAAATTGAACCAATCACTGTTTCTGTGAAGGCACCCCTAGTCTGAATAATTGTATATATTGAACCATTTGGCCTATTCATAGACAAACAGCATTGACCTGATAGGGCTAAGAAAGAGTTTCACTCACTTCTGCTGTGTCCCATTCACCCACCAAGAAGGGGCATCAGCAGATGATCTGCCAAAATGGACAATTCTAGTTACCATACTTTCCCAGGTGGCCAGCGTCAACTTGAACATGTTGGCTAGCTAAAATTATTATTAGTTCTTTCGAGGAAAATATATAATAGGGGTTGGGTACGGTTTGAAATACCTTTATCTACTGAACTAAAGTTATAAGTGGTTAGATCTGCTTGCTCGCTCAGTTCCACCAACCTGGGGCCAACAATCAGATCACATGCATACAGTTGGTTTATTTTACCAAGGACCTTGGCCTGTACATATACAACAGGCTCTGGATGCTGTCAAAGGTCTAAAAGTGAAGACTCAATATGTAAATGTCCATGTTTTGTATCATGATATGGGCTGTAATATCTGCAATTGGAATATGAAACTCATTTCACTTGTTTTTTTGCTTCTACAAAGGAAATGTAGGCAATTGGCTGGGTCTGGGTAATGAAATTGGTACATTGGGATAAAGTCATCAGGTAACCTAAACAAATGAACTTTCTTTCTTCCATTGGTCTATGGCATTGATCCCAAACCAGTGGCGCACAAGCAACATGTTTCTCATCAACCCCTTGGATGATCCTGCCAGTGGCCTCACAGCAGGTGCTTACTTTTGAATTCCTGACTTGGAGGTATGTTTTTGTTGTATAAAAACCAGGTGTACTGCCATAGAGAGCATCCTGTAGGCTGCCAGTCCACATAGGGACTAGCTTGTGGCCAATCACAGCACTTATTGTGCATGCACTTACATGCTTGTGTTGCTCTCCACTTTTTTTTTTTTTACTCTAATCTAAATCTTAATCATGGCTACAGAAAAAGTTGGGGACAACTGATCTATAGAATTACCAAGAACATGCATATGTACGAATGGTTCAAATCAGGGGGGTTCTGGGGGAAAGATGTAGACATGACTTCATGTTTCAGACCCAGGGTCTAGATGTTGAAATCCATTGGTTCTATTTTATTAGCATGGAAAGTTTCATTGGCACATGACATTGACAACAGAGGATCAATACAGATGACAGAATATAAGGAGCAGAGCATGATGGGAACAAAAACAATGCAGTGGGGGGGGAATAAAAAGTAAGCAATTTTAGGCAGCCCTGGAAGATGCCTTCTTACAGTACATGGGCAAAATACTGTAACTATTAGGTCTCTTCTAGGGTCTATGTGCCATTTTGGCTTTGGAGAAGTCAAAATGAGACAAGATAGATATAAAGTGTATGGAACAGGAATGGGCAGCCTGCAGCTCTCACAGCTGTCACTGGACTACAACATCTGCAGCAATGTCAGTTTCTTATCCCCGTTCACAAAATGCACCAGATGTCTGAGAGGAATTACATGTAGTCAAGGTATCCGAGCAAGATCCCCCGCTGCAGCTGCATTGACACAATTTCCTTTGCTAAGTACCCTAAATATGGTGAATCTTAATAACCTTACTGTATACATCAGCATCATTTATTGAGCAGCACCTTGAAATCTGAATCGCAAAGCTGTTAGGGAGCGACTGCTGGGGTCTTGTGGTCACTACGGGAAGGTCTACTAGAAGATGACAATCACCAATAAGGTAAAAGAACCTCATCAGTCTCAACTGAGGTCTTGGACCTTATATCTAATAGGGTCTCCCTGGTATCTTGTATTCTGGCTCATCTGCAAACCCATGTTCTGCACTCAAGTCACCCATGGCTGAATGTAGCAATAGGCATGAGCTCTGTTTTCTGAAGACCCTTTGGAGTAAGAATAAAATGAAAACCTTTTTTGTTTTAAGTAATATCAAATGGAAAAAATCAAGAGAATATTTCTTATTAAAACACGAGGCATTGAACAAATACTGTACAATGTCGCTTTAAAGCTGTTAGAGGCAGGAATCTGAATAACCAGACAATTTCTTAGGCAATTATAACTAAGTGGGGCCATATATACCTCTAGGGTCTAAGGGAAAAAACTCAGATGACACCACAGAACAGGCATATCAGACTGGTGTTTGGGAGGTGAACCGTTTCCTATGCCTTTATGGCCCATGCCCTTACTTTTGAGTTTCAGTTACTAGTCCAGCTGGTCAGAAGTCTGCCTGATTGTCGGCAATGGAAGCCCTCCCAGAACATGTCAGTCTAATGTAGCCTTTTCTAGAAAGCAGCTGTATTTTGACAACTGTGCACATGCTCAAGGTTTTGGACTTCTCTACCAACTCAGAGTCATCACAGTAGCACCTCTAAAAATGCAACCAGTGGATCACTATCTTCTTTTCTGCATAGACACTTATCTGAGCTTAGGGACCCACTCACAATATACAGTATATACAACACCGAAGCTTAGCTTCTCAACAGCAGCCCAGAGCCCACTGAGCACGTGCAGTGCCACTGACACACAAAAGATGGCCTAACGAGATAGAAGGGAGCAGCTGGGGACAACTGTAAATCCCTTTGGCTGGATTTGCTTTTCCTTCAACATCTTAGCCTCCAAAGCTTTACTTGTAGCCAGTTAAAATTTGTACAGTAAAAACAGTTGATTATTTGGGATAAGCCAGAAAACCCCAGTCCACCCAAAAAGACCAGGCTCAACTTGTTATAGTTATTTTATAGCTAACATTGATGACATGCATTACACTGGACACAGACCCCAGGACTTGGATACTGACATGGAATATGGATAAGGAGAACTGGATATGATTGGCTAAGACCTATGGGCTCAACTATGACACCAACGGTAACAGAGCTGAGACTTAACTAAGGTGGCTTTGCTTCTTTTATAGGGACACAGGCAACAGATGACTCCTTTTGATACTTGGGACACCGCATCAATCATAACAGCATCTGACTGAGATACTCTATACATATGAAGACAAAGAAGGAGCACAGAACAACCCATACAGAATATTGGCTATTATAGATAAAATTCTCTGTGAATAAAGGGAGATTTAACCCCTCTCCCCAAGGCAGAGGAGCAATTCTAGTGACTTCATTGAGCTTTGTGTGGAAGGTGTTTATGGACAATATTTATCAGGCAGACATTATTTTAAAATATAAATAAGAACAATATTTAAAAACAACCTGCCAAACATGTCAGCCTAGAACCTTCATTTGACACAAAACATGAGAATATGACCTTTCTTCCCAGATTTTCGTAGAAACAAAGGTCAGTAACCCATACCCGAAGGCTCATACATGGACTCCTGCTGCTGAACAATGTGCGCAAGGTAATGGGTTAATGCATGGCCAAAGCTGCATGCAGAAAGGACAGTTTGTAGAGATGCCTTAGGCTGTTCCAGAGTTAGTGCATTAGCTCCTCCGCTCATGCAGAAAGGATGGTGGTGCTTGGGGGTGGTGTACAGTCATAGGGGAACATCTGCTGAAGTTTGCTGTCAATACTGCTTGGCCCATTTAGAAATAAATTCAAGGCCTATTCTGCCATCTTTACTATAGAGTCCCCTCAAATACAACAGGAGATGTTTGGAAAGGTGCTGGGCTAAAAGAGCACTTACACTTACCCTCTTGGGGAGAAAAGAGCAGTCAAGCAATGAGGTGCTACTAGTCAGCACCCAACAAGGGGTTGGGGGGTTACACTCACAGCACTGAAAGACCCAATGGGTCAGCAATTCCTTACTGATCTCCCACTGGATGCTATACAAAACACTTCCATTGTGGTATAAACCATGGGTAGGTGGTCTATGGTGATGTAGAGCGTGATCAGAGCAATGTATAAAAACTTAAAAAATGTGGCAAAACCCTATATGGTCACTTTGACCATTTGAACTGGGTCAGAAGAGAGGGACAATCACTATTTAGGGTTTGAGGTCTCATTCAACAATCCATCAGAACCAGTTACAATCTCACAGTTATTGATATGTTCTCTTGGGGGGGGGGGGCTGAGGACTGTTGGTTGGATTTGGTCCCATGCTGTAAATGCCAAGCCACACCCACCACAGCCGGAAGCAGTAAGGTTATCATAGGGGAAAGGGCACAGCAAGAGAAACACTTTGTACAGTACATGGATGATATATGATAGGTTTGCCATAAAAATAGAATTGGTCTCATTAACGGTTGTCCAGCTTACACTGTTAGTGGCAAATATCCATGCTCTATCTAATAATTGGTTACATTTGTTCTTTTTTTTTGTTTGTTTTTTTAAACAGTTGACTGCATGTTTTTTTTCTTTGCTTGCTAATAGAGACAAGAGGATTTGACTACAGGGCTCTCCACAGAGTGAAATGATGGTCACACACGCAGGGTGAGAGAGTTGTGCAGACAGGGCCTGCCCAATGGACGGGGGGCACCCAATGAGAGGTGATGCACAGTTTGGGGCGGCCTAGTCCTCGGACAGGCCAATCCTTAGTCCTTCTTTTCCTCCTCCTCCTCTTTTGAAAAATCAGAGTTAACATAAGAAAAGCCTTCAAATTCTGATTGGTCAATGTTCCGGATAACCTCCTGGTCGGGCGGTGTGAGCACTGGTGGGTGGCGAGTAAAAAACTTGTCGAAGTTCTCAGCATTTCGGCCGCACTATGAGAGGAAGGGAGGGAGAAATAGAAAGCACGGGAAATGGGAATAAACATAAATAAATAAAAAGGATGTCAAAGCAAACAAAAAGGTTGGAAAACATTTTGGTTGAAATAAGTGAAGATAATTGATTAAAGAAAGAAAAACAAACAAAAAACAAAGAAATTAAAAATATAACTTCATATTAGATGTGGCTCTGCATGTCTAGTTAGAATCCTCAAAGAATTACCTTCCGGCCATCATCCAAGCCATTTTTACATCTGCTTTGGTCCCTCCTGGTCACCATCCAGACCATGTTGACATCTACTTTGGGCTTTCAATGAATAACCTCCTGGTCCTCACCCATCGAGTTTGGACCCTCAAGAATTAGCCTTCTGGTCTGTCTATCTATCTAATCTATCTAACTGAGAACTAGCTTGCCCATGTAACTTTAAGGGACGCTTCTCTGGACAGCAGAGAAGGAACCAATTCTTCAATGTTTTTTGTACTTAAAGGGCATGTACACCTTCCATAATATACAATTTCCAGTATATTCCAATTCACTACTATAAGTATATATAGGACATCCATAAATACCTCCCTGTTCTACTGGGGCACCACGCTAATATATATAAGTTGAGGTCATACGTCACATCAACTATACTCATGTGAGGGTCAGAAAATTTTCCAATGACCTTAACGCAAACCTGCTGCTTCCCAATCCACACCCAAGCCCTAGTTGAAGGTTGACCCACTACCTACCCAAACCCATACCCAGAGTTCATTTTCTTGGCCTGAACCTGCCCAAGCTGCAGGTAAGCCCATGTATCCTGTAGGTTTCAGGTCAATTTACTTATTAATATTAAGAGACCCCTGGTAGCATGAAAAAATAGCAGCGCCAAGCTTTCTACAGATGTAATCTGGGCATGGGTGCCTCAAGTATTTTTATTTTCATTCACCAGTAACTGAATGCATGGCTTGTAAGCACAATGTTCACCAGACTATCCCCAAGATAGTTGGGCATGATTTAGCATGCGTGTTGGGAACAAAGACTACAAAAATTTTGGAGGTCCTTCATTTAACCTGGAGTTTGAGGACAGAGCCAGATGTACAGAGACCGTTTTCTAATGTGAAGCCAGCAACATTCTCAGTATGTGGCAAGCAGCATGGACAAAACAGGTGTTAAAACAATGGAACAACATAAAGCAACATAAACAATCTAAGCACTGCTTGGGATATAAAGTCGGGAGCCAGGAAATGCTTTGTCACAAGGAAGTTCTATGCAACTGAGAAATAACAGCTCATGCGATGTGCCTGCAATCTGTGCAGCTTTTCTACTAGCAATGGAAAATACAGTAAGGGTGAGGGTGGTGTCTCTTTCAGAGCAATGTCATGTGGTTTCCTACCTTTGGGTTTTTCTGCTGTACAGTGTTGGCCAATGCAGTGAGGTCCCCCCAACAGGCAATACACATGAATGCAAGTGGGGTGCATTGGCACAACTGTTGCCTGCAAACATGTTTGTCTGAGCAACCAATAGATATGGTGGTACATGGGCAACTGAATCAAAAAAATATCAAGCATAAAAACTCTGGTGACAAAGGGGAAGTAGGAAATAGTTCTGAGGATGTTTAAGTGCAGTGACACATATCGACATTGAAATACAGCAAGGTCTGAACCTCCTGCACCCCTGGTAGTTACGCCACTGCTGATAAGATTCCGCGCAGAACCAGCTATCTACTAGTCCTATGCATGTCTGAATATTGTGTTAGGTGGCCATATAAGATCTGCTCATTTGGCAAGATCGCCAAACAAGTGTATCTTTACCTGACATGACCACCAAAGGCAGGGCGATATCAGAGTTATCCGATCGTTGTATCCTAGGATTGGATTGGAATGGGTGCTGACGGGACTGCATCAACTAACCCATGTGGTCTTCCATCGGATGGAAAAATTAAACCTGCCTGATCAATATCTAGCCGATTTTTGGACAGAGGAGGCCTGTTAGAAGACCCCCATACACTGCTGAATCTGCAGCTTAAAACTGCCCATGTATGGCACCTTTACATAAGCAGCCTACCCAGGTGAATGTCTACAAGGCTGCCATACAGCCACAGCGGAGTCACACGGTAAAACATGGTTCCCATTGTGACATCACTCATCACTACTGGAGCAGCTTATCGCTCTAACCTGACCCACAATGCTGTAATCCTGCATCTCTGTATACACACATGCCACTTCATTATTTCCCCATGAAAGGGTCTGAAACAACAACTGGGACCGAAAGACTATTTTTATTTGCAGAAATATAGAGGGGGGGGGTCGTCATCCAAACCTCTATATGCTGCATCTGGTTCTTGTGGAATTATTATCCACTGACCCATTTTTATGTTCCTAATGCTATCTTTCTATGGCTCCAGCTTTCTCACCCTTAATTCCTGCTCAGTTGACTGTAACAAACTGTCCTGGGCATTCGCTGTGCTGAAAGGTGTTAAATGGGATTGGCGGAGATATACCAGGAGTGAAGCAATGCTACTGTGAGAAGGACGAGCAGGTTAAAGGACTAGGAATGGAAATACCTTAAATAATTACTGTATGATTAGAGCAGTTTTAGAGCAGAAGTATTGGTTTTTACTGTAGTGTGTAAACTAGGTTCAGCCATCTGTATCTGTTCCCTAATGTGTAAAAAAATATTTTTATCTTATTACTGGCCCTTTAAAGCCCGGGACATTGACTTGTTTAGCTTTAGGAATGCTGATGGATTGTGTGATTTAACAGGGGATCCTCATGTGGAATCCAAAAGCGCCCACATCCGAAGGACAATATTTTACATATACAGGTATGGGACCTGTTATCCAGAATGCTTGGTACCTGGGGTTTTCCAAACAATGGATCTTTCTGTAATTTGGATCTCCATACATTAAGACTACTAAAATCATGTAAACACTAAATAGACCCAATAGACTGGTTTTGCTTCCAATAAGGATTAATTATATCTTAGTTGGGATAAAGTACAAGCTACTGTTTTATTATTACAGAGAAAAGGGAATCATAAAAATTTGGATTATTTGGATAAAATGGAGACGCCCTTTCCATCATTCTGAGCTTTCAGGATAACTGGTTTCCGGATAACGGATCCAATACCTGCACCACCATGTTGGAGAGATGTAATTTCCCCAAAGAGCTCAGAGGAAGCCGGCAATGAACCAGCACATCCATATACCCTGAAGCCTCCAATCCATCGC
>CM044447.1:118108862-118121375 GCA_024363595.1 Xenopus borealis | reverse complement strand
AACTCCAAAGATTAAATTATTCAGACTGCTGCTGTCTTGTAAACTGTCAGAATCCCTCAGTCTCTCTTGCTCATGCTAAAATAGGTCACAGAAAGGCAAACAAGAGCCAGGGGTGGAGTGTGGAGCAGTCACGTGACCCGGCCACGTTTCCCCCCCTGCTCCTCCCACACCACCACAGATTTACTCAGCCCTCAGGCCGAACTTGATATCTAAGCACTTCCTGGACAGGTAGGCGCAAAGGATCATGGGACGGTTTCTGTCAAAGGCGGATTACAAATGGCTTTTACTCATAGAGCTCACACATTCATTCCTTTAATATTTAGAGGGAAGCGCCCTAACCACACCAATGGAAACTGTACGCTGTTAGAAAAAGCTAAAAGTGGGAGCAACGTTCACCCCTAGGCGCTCAGCATTCTTTTGCCCTGGTACAACCAAGTGACCAAGAAAGAGATTGCCAGCAGTTTGTAAATTGTTATGTTGAGGAAGCCAAAACAAAATACAACAAACATGTTAGGCTCAGGAAGCAGAGAAATAACACATTAAAGGGTAAATAATCCCTTCAGCATTAAAAAAATATATATATTATATTTTTAAATGACGATTATGCCGGTGGAATACTGCCTATACTGCCCTTTGTAATGGCATCCCTGTCAGGGGGCACACAAGGAGGATTTAATGCCAATGTTTTGATATTAGCCGTAGAGCGTTCACTCTGCTTCCACATATTAGTGACCACAGACTCTTGCTCACCATTTTTGGGGCTCTCTGAGTGGCTTCTCAAGAAGGCGACAACACAAATCAGTATGAGTGGAGGGACCCAGAACTGATAGCTCTAGGCAATATTCTCCTGCAATTCTAGAGTGGAATGACTGACGGCACAACTATAATGGACGTACTAGCAGTGACATACAGTATGGCTCCAGAACAAAGTACACAGTGGCTCCGCAACATGTATAAACTGCACACATGTCACTGGGTACAAACACACAACATTCGGCAGCAACAAAGTGTACACTCAGCAAGCACATTGCACAATCACACAGTGTTAATGTAAGACAGAGACACACAGCTGCCTTGTGCACAAAACACAGACATTCAAGGAGGGAGAAACCCACAGGAGACAAACACACAAGTGTGAGTACACAAGCGCACAATCACAGCGCACAGTGCTCTCAGCAGGTGGTGAAATAGTGGAAGGTTGCCCGTTCTTGTAGGACTCACCGCCTTTGGCTTGTAGGGGGGTTGGATCTCATTTCTTTCCAGCTTCTCCCAGTCTATGTATCGGAAAAACGCATGGTCCTTAATGTCTCGCTCTCCCTCTGGGCCACAGCCCAGCCGCTTCCCAGGATGCTTTGTCATCAACTGCAAAGGGAAAACAATTGCCATGAATATAATAACACCTACCTGTTATTCTGTATACCATACAGTGTCGGACTGGGACACCAGGGGCCCACCCAAAAACCTTAGACCAGGGGCCCACCATGAAAACCTTAGACCAGGGGGCCACTCATTACTAATATTCTTCATCTCCTAAATCAACCTCTATTCTCCTAGTTTGTTTTCTTTACATACTATAATCAATGGTTCCATTTATTTAGCCTCTTTGTTCTCATAGAAATAGGGAATGGCCATTAAATAGGCCAAAAGTTTAGCAGCATGAGGGCCCACTGACACATTGGCCCACCGGGAGTTTTCTTGGTATTCTGGTGGGCCAGTCCGACACGGATACCACAAGATAAGAAAATACACTTATGGCACATCTAAAACCTAAGGAATTGAATATGCTGAGGTGCCATATCAATCCATGCAGATCTAGATACAAGATCCCCCCTGCTTCTAGACTGATATGCCTGCTTTCTGAAATCCTGTGATCAACAAAACAGGCCAAACAGTAGGGGGTCCATGTGGTACTTCTGTATGGGGTCCAGCCATTACCGGGGGGCCCTGATAAGTATTATCCAGTTACTGATGGCATGCCATCCAGAGGATAAAAGGTGAGACCAGGTGATACCATTGTCTGCATAGGGCTGGTGTACTTAAGAATGGGTACAGCAGCCCTTTTCTGGGTATCTAAACCGAGAATAAATGTCATGCGACAAAAATAAGCTGCGTTTTTATGACAAAATATCTATTAAATATATAGTACTTTAAAAATAAATTGTAAGTAGCATTTTCTGAGTGCCACTGCATTGTATTTTGACCCTGAATGTATTAACCTTTAAGGTGCCAAAGGCTCTCTGACCCCTTCATGTGAGGGGTTTAAGGGCACTAATGAGATGACGTAGGAAGGATTTCCAAATGCAAGTGATGCCACTTGGGAAAGCAGAAGCATTCCTAGTTGTTAGTACTGTGATCTGAAGGTTAATTGTGTAACTGGTGTACTGCATCTGCATGACAATGGTTTACAACTGATAATAAAGACGTTAACCGTAAATTTCAAGAGCAGGGAACTTTGCAGGGGCCCCAATATGTTTCTGCAAAAGGGCTGCCCTACTATTGCCCTTCAGCTGTCGTTCAAATATAACTTCAACTGACAGGGTTAATGACGGACAACACAGTTGCCATATTGTCATACTGCAGCCATCTTGCCCTGCTATCTCTGCTCCTTTCTTTGCCCTTCCTATGTTGGTAGCACCATTCCTCCATATATCCCTGCAGGGTGGTTAAGCACCTAACAGGTACATAATATATTTCTTTGCCCCAATGAGACAGGATAAATGCACTCAATGTCAGTAGTATGAAAAATTGCCTTGGTATTACTTTGATATACTGAAGCTTTGACACCAACTTCCTGAAAGTATACCACTGATATACTGAAAGTATGGTACCAATATACTGGAGCTGTGGTACCAATATACTGGAGCTATGGCACCAATATAAGGAACCTGTGGCACCCATATTCCGAAACGGTGGCATCGATATACTGGACCTGTGGAACCGATATACTGGACCTGTGGCACCTATATACTGGAGATGTGACACTAATATACTGGAGCAGTGGCTGGCACCTATTTACTGGAGCTATGGCACCCATTTACTGGAGCTGTAGCACCCATTTACTGGAGCTGTAGCACCCATTTACTGGAGCTGTAGCACCCATTTACTGGAGCTATGGCACCCATTTACTGGAGCTGTAGCACCCATTTACTGGAGCTTTGGCACCCATTTACTGGCGCTGTAGCACCATTGTGGCACAGATATTCTGAAGTAAATGCACTGATCTACTGAAACTATATTTATTCTGGAGCTGCGGCACTGATATACTGAATCTATGGCACTGAACTGAAGAGAGAGAGGCAGGTGTGCAAGAAAACTCCAGAGAATACCGCAATACTCATAGCATTACTAAGGAATATTGCTGTAAGTGATAAAAGTAGTGAGGGTAATCTGTGTAAGCCTGTATTAATAAAAGCAGGACTTTAAAAGCTGCTTTTTTTAGCTACAGTATTGTTAACCTATAACTCCCAGCATCCTCAACCTTGAGTTAATCCCTGATATAGACTCCCTATGCATGCAACATGTCAATAAAAGCTGCTCTGCCTCTTTAAATATCCCCACAGCTCCAGTAGAAAATTAGGGACAGGTTATTATTGGACATAGCACAGGACATGAGTCATGGATACAATCCTAACTCCCCTCCGTACGTCCCCAGCCATTCCCTATTAGATCTGAGGGGCAGATCAATTGTAATCAGCCTCTGCATTCCGCCGCTGGGAGCACTTTGTGTCTATTGATCCGTGTGTCTAATCAGTCAACGTGTGCCAGTCTCTCCCTCTCTGTGTTCCCAACATGTGTCTCCCACTCCCCACAACACGACAGAGGTGTGTGGCCCCAGGCTGCCGTTTTGCTGAAGTGTGTTCTGCATAATGGCACATATTTCACACTCCGGGCGCAGAGTGTTGATTTATAACTCAGGGCTTTGTGCAACGCCTCCCAGGCAAGAAGAACTGGATTTACCTTTTGAGGAATATGAAATTGTTGTGGGGGGAATATAAAAGGGAGCATAAATGAAACTGAACCAAAAACAGACATCTGTTTCAATTCTGTGCCCACCTGTGTGCTGCGGCAGAAAATGCCACTATCTCAGGCTGGCAGGGAGAGAGCTGGCGCTGCACACAGAATTATACAGCCATAAAGTTGGAATCTGCGGGTAATGCTCTGCCTTGTTCCCTGTGCCAATGCCCCCTCATCTTCTCCTGCCAGAAGGGCAGAGACTGCCCAAGCAGATGTTTGGATCACCATGCCCTTTGGATTTATTCAGCATTTCGCAGGCTGATGAAAAATAAAAACAAAACCAGAGCAGACGTGCCCTTTGCTGGCAGGGTATTGCACCCTCTTGAGAAGGATATCCAGGTGTTCTCCTTTGCATAGGCACAGATGCGCCAGTTCAGACACTTGTCGGGGAGTGTTTAATGGGCAATACTTGTAAAATCTTATGACACATGGGGGCTAGCACTGGAACACTAAGGGACACAACAAGCCCATGCGCTTTACACATGCACCCCAGCTCAGCACCTTGCACTTGATCACAAATTTTGCACAAGATGCAGAGTAAAGCTTTGATGGGTGCAAGGGATCCCTGTATGCTTTTAACAGCCTGAACACCTAAGGTATATATATATATATATATATATATATATATACCCCCGCCTAATGGTTTTAAAAATCAGTGGTGAGCACAACTTTTCTTTCTTGTAGTTATACTGGAGCAGTGACCAGCTCCTTGTTGTAGCCCCCACCCTTCCCAGCTATAGTCAGGTGATCCCACTGGTGTCTAATAAAAGGGCAGATTGGGAAATTTACTCTGAAAGCAGCAAGTAAGTTGCGGGTAAAACTTAGTCCCTTTGTAAAATGTATAAGCAATGGAATTCTTAATGAATCAGATGAAAATTGAGTGTAGGACTGGCCAGATATGGGATGACTTTGACGTAGTTGGCCAGCTTGAATATATTGCAATATATGGACAAACAATCCCGTTGTTTAAAGGGTAAGGCATTTTTCAGTAGCTGTATGTACAAAATGTCTTAATGTCTTAAATATATTGTTAATGGGTTGAGTGCAGAGGACTTTTTGTATTTGTCTATTTTTATTTTGTGGTCACAGCCTCATTGCACCCCCGCCTAATGGTTTTAGAAATCAGTGGTGAGCACAAATTTTCTTTCTTATATATATATAAATAGAATAAAGTACCCATTATTGTAAAATATAAGGATATTATAAGTCACAGAGGCTGAAGGCTGAGTGATTATAATTTACTTATACAAGTCATGGAATTTTTCCAACAAGGGGTACTTAATTTATTAGAATACACAAGCGAGTCATGTGACAAAAATTCATTACTCACTGTTGACAACTGATGACATCAATAGTAACCGTTTTTAAGGATATAATTTACAAGATATTCATGGCTTTTGTGAATTATATATATTCGGAATGCACTTATTTTGGAATTCGGCCGAATACTCGAACCCTTTGTGAGAGATAAGACCGAATACCGAACCGAATCCTAATTTGCAAATGCAAATTAGGGTTGTTGAAAGGAAAAGGTGGGGAAAATGTTTTTTACTTCTTTGTTTTGTGACAAAAAGTAACGGGATTTCCCTTCGCACACCTAATTTACATATGCAAATTAGGATTTGGTTCGGCCATGCACAAGGATTCAGCTGAATCCTTCTGAAAAAGGCTGAATCCTGGCCAATCCTGCCAGGGTACAGATGTCCTCTCAGCCCAGTCTGTTAAAATTCCCATGAGTACTTTTTTATTTTCACCATAAATATATATAACTTAATTCTTGTGAGGATGGGCCCTGGATGTGGGTGAGAGTCATTGTGCCTATGGGCTCACACACAGACTAATAGGGGCAAGGTACAAAAACAGGGGTGCTTTTGCACTTAGCACCCTGCTCTGCCATCAGAAATGAAACCCTAAAAATCTATGTCAAGGCAAGTGCTGTAACAAGTGCCTTAAAAAAGGCACCCCTTCTACTGCACATTAAGGAAACACAACTGGTCACCCCATTGACAGACAGATGTTAATGGTTCCTCCATAATGACCAGTCAACACTGATTTGATTGTACTGGGGTTTGTTTATTATTGGTGTCCCCAGAAATACCCTGGCCGAAAGGTGGGATTATTCCATAGAGTTTTTCTACTCTAGACTAGAATAAAGGCTACACACAATGAAACAGATACCCAAGATATAAGGTACAATCACACTGCAGGACATGTAGGCAGCTAATTTGCAGGCAGGATGGCTAGCTTTCTAGTTTTAAGGATTAAGAGAGCAGCCAGCTTTGCACTGCACTGTGCATGCTCACCAGACCAAATGGGTCGCCAAGTAGAATTCAGTCCCAAACACCCAATTATCTGCACAAAGCAGAGAGTTTCCTTCAGACTTGGATTCAGTAGAGAGCTAGAGAATAAATACCGACTTATCTGTTGTTTGTCTGTGTTTTGTGGGTTCGTTGTTGCCAATAACTGAAGAGCAGACGGCGGCGTCAGGGAAGCAAGTGAAGAAACTAGGTCACCAAGTACAAACTAGTCTCCAGAGAAGTTCAGAGGAAGGAGAAGACGGGGCATTTTTTTTTTTTGGAAGAACCGGTATGATTACAGCAGCAAACTTCCAGATGGCACATAGTTATATCTTTATATATTCATTCCAAGTGATAATAAAAAATCAGTTTAAGATTTAATATACTGTTAATTGTGTATGGCCATTTTTTTATGGTATGCAAAGCAAAGCTTTGGCTTGAGCCTATAGCAGTGCCACTAAAACTGTGAGGCCAGTCTGACTTATGGGTCACTTGTACTGAAATAGTTGCTGATTTAATATTTTGGGGCCCCAAATTACAATTTGAGTATAATGGTAATGCCTTCAGATGACTGTGTCCCTAATTGTCGATTTGCCAGTATAGTTTCAAGTAGTTGGCATCTGAGTGATGACTATAAGAAGCATGTTAGGTGAAAAAACACTCTTAGTGAGCAGAGATATTCTGACTCATTGGCTCAAGGCTCACAGCATGGATGCAGATAAAGAAACCTCATCATAATACTAATGTTCCTGACAACTGACCTGCATTATCGCCACCACACTCCCATGACACTCCTTTGGACTCCTACTGGAATCAGCAAAAGAGCAGCTAGACCAGAAGTTTTCTCACTTTTCCATTTTAGACTCTGCTGGAAGTTCAACATTTGGCCACTGACCTCACATCTCATGCTCACCCATTTAACCATAAGTTTAAGGAAGTGATCCCCACCCAACCAGTGGCGTGTGAGAAACATGTTGCCCAACCCCTTGGAATTTGCTCAACCTCAAACAGGTGCTTATTTTTGAATTCCTGGTTTGGAGGCAAGTTTTAGTTGCATGAAAAACAGGTGTACTGCCAAACAGAGCTTCCTGTAGGCTGCCAGTCCATATAGGGGCTACTAAAAAGCAAATTATTTTGTTCCACCTTGGAACAATTCCCATGCTTGTGTTGTTCCACAATTTTATTTGTCTGAATGTGGCTCACTGTTAAAGAAAGTTCGGGGATCCCTTTTCTACCCTGTACACCCAAGAACTCAGCATAAAATTCAAGCTGAGCTTACAGCAGTATCCCCCCCCAAAAAAAAAAAAAATCTCACTTTAAGTGGCCTGGCTCCTCATTGCTTTAGTCTTTTTGTTCCCAAAATGAGACTCTAAAGGCCAGCCAGGGTTAGATTAGGGGAGCATGCTTATTTCCAATCCTATACCATACAGCTAATAGACCAACTTGATGGAAAGTTAGGGTGCGATTTGGTAATAAAACCTTTATGGTGTTGTAGGTATTCTTGAACTATGGCTAAATGATCAATACAGTATTTGCCTCCATCTGTAACCCTGTTGTAAACTTTAGTCTCCAAAAGTGGGCCTCCAAAGCAGGCTTCTACAATGTGCAGTTAAGGCTTCAGTTGCCCAACTGCACAAGCGCTGTGACTCAATATTTGTCAAGAGTGGCCTGGAAATGGGATGTCCGGCTCAAGCAGAATTATTTGGAACTGGGGGTTTAGGTTTATGCTTGTTGGCCCTGTGGAACATTCCAGTGCACAATAGCAAACACCCAGCCTATAAGCCCCCAGCACAAAGACGGACTCATTGCATTTAGAATGATGCCAACACATTGTGCAATGCCAACAGGAAGAGAAGTTGGCATTTTATGTATGGAATCTTGACAGACAATGATGTATGAATATTTGCAGTCTAGTATCCAATAAAAACCAGATATTTCCTTTCAAACGGGTCACAAAGTAAATTCTATTTGCTTGGTCATAATGGGTAACAAGACCTGTTTTCCAGCACATTTTACTACATCACCCATCAGACAATTAGAATTTAGAAATATGTGTTGCCATTCACAGCTATGAACCAGACCTTTGTTTAACGTCTCGTTGATCTGGGTTACAGCATTGCTGCAAATCTGTATCTGTATCAGTAAGCAAAGGCCACTGTACATTGCATACGATCATCCTTCAAATGCTTATGCATAACCCTTACCCCTTTACAGATGGCCACAGCTTCCTTGGACATTGATTTGGGATATGCTACGTTATGCTCCATGATGGACTGGAATAATTCATCCTCATCTTCACCTTCAAAAGGAGCCTGGGAAGGATAAGAAAGAAGCAGGCAATGAATGAACATTCTATACATGGACTGGCCCAATTGAAGCAGCAGGATAAAAATGGAGGACCATTTACCTGCCCCGCTAACATCTCATACAGCAGGATCCCGAATGCCCACCAATCCACTGATTTGGCATAGGGCTGGTAAGCTATAATCTGAATAGAGTAAAAAAAAAAGATAATTATCAGTGCCTGTAACTTTTTATACAGATAATATCATGTAAACACATGCCCTGCTGGATGCACCCCAGAGTTCTGTAGTGAGAAAAGAGCTCTGTTCTGTTTGCACTGGAATTTCTTTTAATCCAAGATCTGGCCGACTAAGGAAATTACATGCAGGGTGAGATCATATGTGACAGGCTAGTCAACTACACAGCCCCCCAGGGAATGGCATTCTAGAACAGCACACCTTGAAGGGACACAACAGGAGCCTTGATAGAAATACACTCTGCAGAGCATGTTGCTATGGCTGTCTGTGGGAAAGGTGCAAAAAAAAATGGGATTTTCAAACCTGACAGTTAGATATCTCCCAGATTTTCAGCCAGATATTGAGGCCCCATAAATGGGTCAATACGGAGTCAAGTTGGCAGATATTATCAGCCCATGCATGATCACCTAAACTTTTAGTTTGTTTTTGAGCTATTTAGCTTTTTATTTAGCAGCTCTGCAGCTTGCCCATTTCAGCAATTTGGTTGCTAGAACCCCAGTTACCCTAGCAATCCTGTATTGAATTGAATAAGAGACTGGAATTTGAATAGGAGAGGTCCTGAATATAAAGATTAGTAATAAAAAGTAGCACTAAACATATATGTGTAGCATTACAGAGCATTTGGTTTTTTTTGGTTTTTAGATGGGATCAGTGATTCCCATTTGAAAGGTAGAAATAATCAAAAGAAAAAGGCAAATAATTAAAAAACTATATAAAAAAAATGAAGGCCAACTGAAAAGTTTCTTAGAATTAGCCATTCTATAACATACTAAAAGTAAAGGTGAACCACCCCTTTAATCTCCCTTTATCTACACAATGTAAAGCCACTGCCATAATGGCACACAAGCAATGGAAAATGCAGAATTCAGAAATAATATGGATAGAAAAAAAGGGGGTTCAATTAAAAATCTAAAGGCAACTTTAGAGCACAGCACGGTTACATTGTGAATTCATACAAAACGACCATGGATTTGTCAGGAACCGTGATCAAAGAGGCTTAGTCCTTATTATAAGCAAATCCCGTCTGTTAGAGAAACGGCTTGTTACACAGTTCCCTGGATACGAGCCCCTATTAGCCCTGATATAACTGGTACAGTTACCTCGGGAGCTATGTAGTCTGGCGTGCCACAGAAGGTCTTTGTCGTTATCCCATCCCACATGTTCTCCTTACACATTCCGAAGTCTGCAATCTTTATGTGCCCTTCTGAATCCAGCATGACGTTATCTAGCTTTAGGTCCCTGTGAAAGTGGGAGATTGATCCTTAATGTTACTGTCTGGAGACTCTAAAAAGGACCTTTCTTGTTCCTGCAGCCTGAACCCTTGAGACATTTTTAAATTTGAGCATTAAAGGAGACGGAAAGTCATTTGGCACTTGGGGGTGCCAAAAGTCAGGCACCCCCAAGTGTTTGGGTTTCATTTCCTGACACCCCAGGCTGGTGCTCCTATAAGCAGAAAACTGCACTGGCCCAGGGTTCTTCCAGAGAGCACCATGGAGTGATGGGCTTCCTGCTTCTTCTTTCTTCTTGTGGTTGTGCATGTACAGTAGAGCCAAAAGTTGAACGGCTATTTCATTCTACTGTGCACAGGGTTGACTGGGACCCAATCCCCCTGAAAAATAAAACGGTATTCATCGTTCCCCTATGCACAGGGCCCCGGAAGTTTGGAAAAAACAGTGGACTTCTAATGCTCCAGTCCAACCCTGATTGCACATGAGTCTGCCCAGGGAAATTAGAAGAGTGAAGAAGCTGGAAGAGGATCGCTTTTCTGCTGATCGGAGCACTAGCCCAGGGTGTCAGGTAATTAAATACAATCACTTGGGGGTGCCTAACATGTGGCACCCCAAGATGCCAAAAGAATTTCCTTCTCCTATAAAACTATGGCACATATTCTCCCCACCAGTATAGACATGGCAGAGAATTGCCAGAAAGCAACACTGCCACCTATGATCCATCTGAATGAGAAACAGGTACTTTCTAGAAAGAGGAGAATGTGCACCCTGTGCCATAAGCCTTATACAGAAAATGCTATCTTTATGCCATTGTTTGTATCCAGTAGTTGTGTATTATAATAAATAGCATACTGTACCCCCCCCCCCCCCCGTATTATAATATATGAAGATATTAGAAGTCACCTTGGAGTCCCATGACCTGTATAAAAGCACACAACCTTTGGCCTTCTGCTTTTTATATGCTCATGGAACTCCTTGGTGACATCTGTATAATCCTAATACCCATAATCAATGAGTTTCAGACTGGATTGTGGACCCTAAACAATAGGATAAAACAAATAGGGCTTTACAATAATGTAATGCAAGATGATTAACCAATCGGCGGACCTGTAGACGATGCCTTTGCTGTGCAGGAATAGCAGGCCGACGGCTATCTCTGCTGCATAGAATCTGTATAGGGAGAAAAAAAGGCATACATTAGAGGGGGTTTCACCAAATACAAGTGAAGAATGAAATGAAATAACTGATACAATAACTATTCCTATGTGTTGTATCAATTAGCTAGCTCAATTCTCTGTAATTAAAGGCCAAGATCTGCCTTGGAGATTCTGCATGTCCAACCAAGCTGAATGGAAGCAGAGGATTGTATTATGGGAAGGGTGCCAAGCTGGCTCTGTCCTTGCATAACCTGGAGCTGTGCAAGCATCTGATTAAATAAGTCCTACATGGGATTAGAAGGAAGAAGCTGATTCGGGGGAGACTGGGCACTGCGGGAGGCTGAACTCTGCCATTGTGTAAGGGCTGAACATACAGACAATGGGAGAGCGAGAGGAAGAGTAAGCTGCAGAGATAGTAAAAGAAAACACTAGAAGAGCAGAGGGCCCAGATCTTGCCACTTTGAGGAGGGAAGTGTTCTAAAACGAGACCCATTTCTTGCCTGAATACTTGGAACACAACAGTACAAGGAAATGTCACCTTCACAAGCTCAGCACCTATATGCAGGAGGGAAGAAAGGAATTCTAGGAATATTAGTATAGATATAAATGAGAGGTAAATCTAATGGGCCAAAATATGGGCCCCTGTGCAGGCTTTCTTTCCTTCCTGAAGAAATCCAGAAAGAACAAACAGGCGGCACTCCAAATAAAATGAATAGGATATTTATTCTATCAAGTAAAGGATCCACATTGCCTTACGCGTTTCGGGAGAGAACTCCCTTAATCATAGGCTTCTTTCCTTCCTCCTGAACCACCACACTTGCCCCATACCTGTTTTTCTAAAGAAAAACTGATTAGCAGGATTGGCAGTTAAGTCACCACTGACCAGGAGCATGCACTCTAAAATCAGAACCAGTCTGAGTTCTAGTCTACACACCCCTGTCAGTGACCAGCTCAAAAAAGGAAAGGAAAGGTGGTGAAGTAGCTGAACATGTTGGCCTACCCACAACTCTGCATTAAGAAGACAGTGTTGTAGAGTAATTTTGGGGAGTGAGATAGCAAGTGAGCTAATTTAGAAGAGAAGAAGGGGGTCTGTGCAGGGGTTTTAGATTTCCTTTAAAGAACAAGCATTTATACAGCACCATGTTATCCATTCCTTTGTCACACAATATATAAGCAGAACCCAGTATAAAGGGAAAGTAACCCTTTATATAATTATCATCATAGTAAAATCCAATAATAACCTGTAATATATATTCTAATTAACGGTGGTTAGTGG
>CM044447.1:118074144-118087578 GCA_024363595.1 Xenopus borealis | reverse complement strand
ATATATATATGGGGTGTGTGTGTTATATTCTGATATCACAGAGGTGACACATATAACAAGAAGCATTTCACTGTCTATTTCAAGCTCTCAAAGTATAAATAAAACAGATAAGGAGTAGAAGCCTCTGATGGAGGCCCATGATTGGATGGGTAAGGGGTACTTACCTCTGAATAATTCAGTAGGATTGCAGTTGCATGGCATGGGAAAGGGAAGATTTGCTAATACACAACCCTGCATCAAATATTTATTTATGCTCAACCTTATCTTAAAGCAACAATCCATTTCCTTCTGATTTTATATGAACACGAATGGGGTGGTGTGGGCTCCAGGGAAGCAGGAAGGGGGGAACTTTAGATCATGTACTAAGTGGGAGTAGGGTAAGTGGTTTTTCCTGGATCCCTTATTCTGTGAGCCCCCATAGCTTTGGGGTCTGCTGCCCTATATTTGCACAATAAACAATGGTTTCCTCTAGGGGGTATGTAAACACAACATCATTGGTTCATACTGGGGTTTCTGTTGAACTTCTTGTCCTGTCTGTCCAATCGCATGTTTTTCTATGTATTTGCAAACAGGGTTTAAATCATGTGAACAGGAGGCAGGGTTAAGTTCACAAGAAGAAATACTGGGAAGGGGTTAATACAAGGTGTTCAAGTCCAACACAGGTTGATCTAACTTTAAAGGACAATGAAACAACCCCAAATAAAACCCTCTTTACGCCATTATTATGGAACGACGCAGCATCCAGAGGAAAATGGCAGCCAGCAAGCCAAGCAGCGGAAGGGTTACGGTTAAAGAGGAAAAGCTCAGAAGGGGCTTTTCATATGGGAGAAGACAGGAACACAATGGAGGTTGAAATGATTTCCTGTAGAGGGCCATGATAACAGCCTTCATGCATCACAGGATCAAAAAAAAGGAAATGAGAATTGGACAGATAGGGGCTCTGGGAGATTAGAAGACAAATGCACATAATGGGCTGTGTAGCACCGAGGAAGCTCACGCGTTTCGCCAGGCATGGGGGGTACTGAATGACGACTGAGCCTTATACTGTAGAATCAATGTGGCCACTACAAGCAGCCGAGCAAAACAGACAGTTGTACTGGGTACAGGGAGTGTATGAACTGGTTCACTGCATAATCCCTGCCCTCTGGGCACCTATTATACCTTATTGTTCTTTAAGTGAAGGTCACAGCAATGGTAAAAGCCTAATGTGCCGTGTATGCATGAGATTCTGGTTTATATACATTGTATAGGGGAAAAATTATAGGGTTGCACCGAATCCAGGATTTGGTTCGGGATTAGGCTAGGATTCAGCCTTTTTCAGCAGGATTCTGCCGAATCCTTCTGCCCAACCGAACCGAATCTGAACCCTAACTTGCATATGCAAATATGCATATGCAAATTAGGGGTGGGGATGGAAATTGCATGACTTTTTGTCAAAAACCAAGTAAAAAATGTTTCCCCTTCCGAGATTCAGTTTGGTATTCGGCCGAATCTTTCTAGAAGGATTTGGGGTTCGGACAAATCCAAAATAGTGGATTCGGTGCATCCCTAGAAAATTCAAACAAATATTTAGGTCTTGGGGAATGCTGGGATTTGTTGTGAAACTGCACCTGGAGGCGTGTTTACAACAGCTTTATATGACTCCTGGGAGGAGCTGAGTAATCAAGTGACTTGTAGCCACACCCCACTAGCCAACTGCTTAGCAATCATATGACCACTAGCCAATAACCTACTGCTTAGCAATTATATGACCTGTAGCCACTCCCCCACTACCCGACCGACTGTTTAGTAATCATATCACCTGTAACCACACCCCTAAAACTGGCTGCTTAGTAATCATGTGACCTGTAACCACACCCCTCAAACTGAGTGATTAGTAATGATGTAACTTGTAGCCACACCCCACTAACCAACTTCTTAGTAATCATATGACCTGGAACCACACCCCTCAAACCGACTGCTAAGCAATCATATGATCTGTAACCACACCCCTCAAACTGACTGCTCAGCAATCATATGACCTGTAGCCACAGCCCACAAACTGACTTTTTAGCAATCATATAACCTATAGCCACCCCCCCCCCACTAACTAACTGCTTAGCAATCATATGACCTGTAACTACACCCCTCAAACGGACTGCTCAGCAATCACATGACTTGATTCCCAGCTCACCAAAAAGTAGTACCTGGAGAACATGCTGTATTTTAGATAATCATATTATATTTATTGATTCCCAACTCTGTACTTACCAACCATCTACGCCAGCCTTCAGCAGCTCTGAAATGCCAAAGGACAAGGACCCCATGAAATCATTCCTACTGGTTAAGTCCCAGTCCCAGATTTCCACAGATAACCTGCGATCTTTATCGGATTCCTTCAGCTGGCTGGGGGAGGAGAGAAGATGTTGGACATGTCACAAGTCACAGAGAGCGCTCAGCCCACCACCATGTTTCAATACTCACAATTTAAAGGTCTCGTTCCAGGAAGGGTTCAGGGAACACTTGATAGTTCTGGTCTTTTGTTTGCTCTCGCTCTTTGGGTCCGGGATGAGTTTCAGTTTTACATACGGGTCAGAAAGCCCATTTGGGTCCATTGGAACTAGGTTTTTTGCATCCCCGACTGCAGACAAGACAAGGAAGTGAAGGAGAAGCGAGGGGAGTGATACAAAACAGCAGGAAAGCCATCACTGTAATCCTAATTCTGATCATTGCCTGGCATAAACCCCCAATGGGGCGTGGTTAAGGGAATTAGAGTGAAAATGGAGTTTTCTATAGCAGTGATAATTCACTAGGTTTTTCCACAGCCGAAACAGAAAGACACTTTAAATACCGGCCAGGAATTGTATCCAGCCTGAACTAAACACAATTCTACTGAAAAAACATGAGGGTATAGTAACCCTTTAAAAAATGTAATTTAAAATATGCCCACTATGTCTAAATGTGAAGGATAGCATTCATGCAAATCCAGCTGTCTGCAATGAAGGTTTCTTCTTTTCCAATTTGCAAAAAAAAAACATTTTTTTTTTTTTTTTATTGTGTTTTGGCCATGTACACAATTTTATACCCAATATTATTAACTGCCAGCTCTAGCCCCAACCAACTTAATACGTAATCATAGGCACATTTAGTTACAAACCGTTACAACTTTTTAAACATAATTGAAGGAAGTGGCGCCTGGATTAGCCCTGTTATAGACCAATCAACTGACTTACAATTAAAAAAAACCACATTAACCCTTAGCTAAAGAGAAAGAAGCTCTGTTCATACTACATGGAATACAACGGATTTCATAGGATAATGCATGTTACAATTGAGACTTTATAAATTGATTAATCAAACAATTACATCCATAATTTAATTTATATCTATATATATTTGAAATATATCATTTAATGAAATGAAGTTTAATCTATAAATCCGTTAAGTTTTAAGGCTATTAAACGGAAAAGCGAAATGCGTGTAAAAATGAGAAAACTGCAAGTTCCTAAAACTTTTATACAACAATATTTAAGGATCAAAATGATTCAAAAGGAAACACACACGTCAAGCCTCACTTTGAATAAATATTCCACCTCAATCATTATATTAATTTCGTTACATTTTAAACCACTTGATATAATCTATAACTACAATTAATTTGATGGAATTTTTCTACATTTAATGTGTTTTTTTAATTGTAAGTCAGTTGGTCTATAACAGGGCTAATCCAGGCGTCACTTCCTTCAATTATGTTTAGCTTTCATGTATCGTCTCGCTTCCCACTGTCTTGCGCCGGCTAAAATGAAAATAGCCTGCTGCGATTCACACGCGGCGCTTCGTTTTCCGAAACCGCCTGAAGTAGCCTCGAGAGGAAACTGTGGTCGATTTACGGAAAATGAAGCGCAATGTGTAAATCGCCGCAGACGATTTTTATTTTAGCCGGCGCAAGCGGTTCGGGGAGATTAGTCACCCCAAAGATGAGGCGATTTATCTCTGGGGCGGCTAATCTCCCCGAATCTCCTCGTGTAGACTGACCCTTATAGTTCACCTAAAAATGTACTTTGTGGATCTTGTAGAGAGGAATAAAGAGAAGTGATTTCGGTGCTGGCTTTTAGTTATTTATCTTTCCTTTTTATTTATATCTAAACTGGAAGGTGAACATTTTATCTGGTTGCCATGGACAGTGATCTCTGCAGCCATAACCAACAGTAAATTTTAGGCAGGTGTTTTTCTGATTTTTTTTAAATTACTTTTTAACATTGGCCTCTCCAGTCAACAACCGAGGCAGCCAATAAGACCGCTACTTATTGGGTATGTTCCCCCCTTAAATAACTATTTGCCAGGTTTCTTATAGCTGCCAGAACTGTATTTAGGTCCGATGTCTAATATGCCCCCTATGTGCTGCGTGTGACATCAACTCGCCGGACGTGACGTCACATGCCACACGGAAGTGATGTCACTTCCACAACCGAGACTGCCCCTCACCCCACTAGCTCTTTCACCAGATCCTATGGAAATCCGTTTAAGTAGCTGGGGAATTTTTTTTTTTAATTTAAAAATACATCTATAGGCACCGAAGGGCCCTAAACCTGCCGCCCTAGGCACAAGCCCTCGGGTGCCTTAATATAAATACAGTCCTGATGGATGCATATTCCAAGTCCTCTTAGCTCCTGCAAATAGTGCAGCCTAACGAGGATACAAGGAGCCGTGGGGCACTTACAATGTGAAATATCCTTGAATCAGTAGTGACACCCAGTGGTGAAAGAGGGTAAGATCAGACTCAGAGGTCACATTGAGACATTTATCAGCTTATCTAGAGTCAATTAATTGCAAGCTACAAATATCCTCCGAGCACTTAATCAACCATAATAACCAAAGCAGGAGAGGCGCCTTTGCAATGATAAAGGCAATGGGCTTTGTGCTATGCAATGCAACATTCTTGGGGTGCAGTGAGACCCAGAAGTCCCAGGTTGGTATCTGATAAAGCTCAGACCTGACATTTCAATACTATTTGTATAGAGTGTTTATCCCTATGTTTAATATAAGGATACAGAACATCCCTGAAGGACTGCACTAACTGTATATGAGGATTATGTAATTGGGGGGACTCACCAGTCACTGTCATTACTTCCTCTTTGATCTCAGCCTTGATTTGTATCCTTCCTCTGCGCTCGGTGTGGTCGGTACCACACAGACTTGGCACGTTCATTACGCAGCGCTTGTGGACATTCATCATGCAGGCTGGGGGGAGGCAGAATAGGGGGCACCGTTATCAGAGGTCCAATGCTCTTCAGTCACCATCAGGGAGTTAAAGGACAGAGAAAGCCTAAAACACTGCTTTGCACCTTAGTGCACGGAGCACTTGAGCTGGTGGTGCAACTGCAAGGTTTAATTCCATTGGGCCTTATGTAATATCTGCCATAGGCAGTAGGTAAGTACAACCCTACCCATCAATTTGTGACCCTCTACTATCTAATAAGCAAGATCGGGGGGCATTACAGGGGACACCCACCTACTGGTAAATTCTACAGGAATGTGCGGAAGCTGCCGCGTGCAAATTTGCCACAAGAGGGCAGCCTTCCTATGGCACACAGGCATCCTCTCAAGTCTTCAACCTGCTTTTCTAACGCTGGCCACTAGAGGTCTCAGCAGACCAAGTAAATAGGGGAAGCTGCAATCTGTCAAGGTCACATTTATAAAAGATTCATGCGATGTGGTGGGGATCAACTGCAAACAGACTCAGTGTCTCTAGGGCTGAGATTTAAACTGCCCAGAGAACAGCAGGGCAATCCCCCCTTCATGTAGTGGTAAGGAGAGGTAGGGTGATGCTTGTGACTATACATAAAACTCCATCACTCGTTGTTCTGTCTGAAGAAATCCAAAATATTCTTTGTACGCAGCTTCCTTGTCCGCCACTAGGGGCACTATCTGTCCAGTTCTCTACAGACTGTCGAAATATATTCAGTCCTATGGTTCGTGATGAGCGAATCTGTCTGAAATTTTGCCAAATTGGAGTCTACTGGCGTTTTTTTTTATGGTGACTTTTTTCTTCCAAATGTATTCAATGGGCGTTGTTTTCTTATGTGGAATTTCTCTGCAAATGCATGGTTGGCGAATAAATTCGCTCATCACTACCCATGGCAGATACTGTCCTTGTGTGGCCTCGCTGCTCATACAATCTGGGGGGCACAGTGAGGGTGGGGTCTGTGATGACGCACTTTTAGAATGTAAGCTTCTTGAGCAAGGTGCGACTATCGAGACAGACTTACTTTCACATTTCATCCCCTGGTGGATGAGGCCGTAGAGCAATGAGCCGCAGTGGTCGCAGAACGCCGGGCTGGAGTACGTGTGGATTCTGAACTTGTGTTTGCTCCGGGGGTCCTGAGGGGGCGACATAAGAGTAGAAATTGGCTCAGCACAGAGGCAGTATGGGTAAATAACACAGAATACGCTCGGCACATGGATGGGACCTTTGTCCTTGGTATCAATGCCTGCATCATCATTAGGGATGCACCAAATCCAGGATTCAGTTTGGGACTTGGCATTTATCATCAGGATTTGGCCGAATCCTTCTGCCCGGGCCAACCGAATCCGAACCCTAATTTGCATATGTAAATTAGGGGTGGGGAGGGAAATTGCATGACTTTTTGTCACAAAACAAGGAAGTAAAAAATGTTTTCCCTTTCCCACCCTTAATTTGCTTATGCACATTAGGGTCCCGATTCGGTTCGATATTGGCCCGAATCTTTCTCGAAGGATTCAGGGGTTCGGCCGAATCCAAAATAGCGGAATTCGGTGCATTCCTAATTGTCATACCATACTGTCAAATATACCCTTATAAATACACAAGAGCCAGGAATATCTTGAAAATTATATCCTTATAAACAATGACTAGTGATGTCATCAGTTATAAAAAGTGAGTAGTGATGTCACTTTTGTCACATGACTCACTAAAACTTGTGCATTGTAATAAATAATGTACCCCTTGTTGAAAATTATGAGGATATCGGAGCTGCACGACCTGTATATGGTCCATATGGTCACGGAACACCTTAGTGTGTTATAATATATTTATATTTTACAATAGGGTGGTACTTTATTCATTATATATAAGCAGTGCTTAGTGAAGTCATCTGTTAGAACAGGCTCGTAGTGATGTCACATGATAGGAACTTGCGTATATTACATGTATCGCATGACCTCTAAAATCCTTTTGTACATATACAATACATACAATATATACAAGAGAGGTTAGTTTAGTCCCTCTCTTGTCTCATCCTCCAAGATGGTGAACTACAACTCCCAGCATGCCAGCAAACAGGCTGAGAATGAGGCTACGGAGTGTGGGCAGTCACAGAGCTGGGCACATTGATTACACACAGGGAAGTAACATCAATTATGAGTGAGCCCAGCACACTACTCAGCAGGACACAAATGCACTTCATTAGGCAGCTCTTTAAAGGCTCACGCTGCAAGACTCTCACTCTCACCTGTAGACGCACAGCACGAAGGAATCTTTTATTTACAGAGCCGGCCCTTTAAGGCAAGGCCTAATTGTGTCTGCAATGGCCTGAATTAAAGGGACCCAATCACCTTTACTATTATCACTAACAGCTTCAGGACTGTGGCCCCATAAACAACTCACAGGACAGAGAGGGGCTCCTACATAGCACTATATAGAGGCCCCTGAATTATGGGGAGAACACACTGCAGCCCCTGTAGCCCCCATTAACATTGAGCTTGTATGGCCCAGCAGCAGTTCCTATCCGTGTGTTCCTAAAGAACCCTATAAGAAGTTCTCAAAAGCAATCTATATGGCAGCTCTTACTCAAGATGAATCAGTATGGCAGCACATTCTTAGAATGAATCAAGGGGAATCAATATGGCAGGTCTCACATATAGACATTATCAACAGTGAGCAATATAGCAGCTCTATCTTATATACCTCATCAGCTGCAAGCCATGTGGCAACTCCCACATACTGGGACCATGATTAGATATCAAAGACATTTTATTTGCAGCTGATGTGGAATAAAAGCACTGTCTGTGTGTTGGAAGGAATCTAATACATTGCCTGTATCATGGCTTCCTCAGTCTGGGGGTTAATTATTTATCTTTGAAATATTGCGTATTTCGTGCAAACAGCGCAATCAGCTCACGAGTCGCATTTACCACGCAGCAGTGTTGAGCTCCCTCTTCCCATAAAATATCTGCCGAATAGACCTGAAATACTATCACCTCTCCGGCACAGGCTGCGGCAGGACTGAATCAAACAGCAGAGCTGGGGCCGGTCTGGGGCCAGGAGGAGCTGTGGTCTGGGGCCGGATATTAATGTGGGAGCAAGGGAGGGAGCTGAGGGAGAACAGGTGAGTGTGTGGGAATAAGATGAGGCTGCGGGAAGAATCAGTAAAGAGATACAGGAGTGGAGCTGCCATACACAACACACAGGGTCATTATATTGCCATGGACATTCCTGTGGGACATAAAAATGGTGAATGTGGGTTCCCGGTTGCCTGCAATAGGCTAGGCTACTGAATGTGGTTATTGGGCACCATTACCCCTGGGTTGCCACCTTTTCCTGAAAAAAATACCGGCCTTCCTATATATTTATCTTTTTCCCCAATTAATAACATTGGGATCAACCATCAAAAATACCTTCCAGGCCGGCAAAATACTGGCCAGGTGGCAACCCTACCCTTTATGCTCCAATTCAAGGGAAAAATCTTTACTGCTGCAAAATGTCAGCACCCGCTCATCAGTATAAAGATAACGGAGGGTGCTCTTTGCACACAGTGGGGCTCATTTATCAACACTGGGCAAATTTACCCTTGGGCAGTTACCCATAGCAACCAATCAGTGATCAGCTGCAAGTAGAACAATGAATGCAGCAATCTGATTGGTTGCCATGGGTTACTGCCCATGAGCAAATTTGCCCAGTGTTTATAAATGATCCCTAAGTGTGTTTATCCTGTCTTGCTGAATATCTGAGGGAAAAGAACCCCAGAGAATAGCTGACTTTGTCATAAAATGTCTACCCTCTCTTAGGGCTAGTCCAGACGAGAAGATTCTTGGAGATTCCTTGCCTCGTGACTATCTCCCCTAACCCCTTCCAGCTGCTTCAATGAAGAATCACTTGGGCCTATTCACACGGTGCACTGCGTTTTCCGAAGTCACTCAAATTTGCCTCGTTAGGCAATTTCGAGCAATTTCGGGAAAAAGCGTCGCTGCGTGTGAATAGGCGCAAGTGATTCTTCTTTAAAGGCGACAACTCTGCTGAATCTACTCATCTGGACTAGCCCTTAAAGGGCAAAGAAATAAAATCCCATTATTACTTTCTTTAATGAAAAAGAAATCTATCTCCAATATACTTTAATTAAAAAATGTGTACCGTTTTTATAAGCAACCTGACTGTATGCAGTGAAATTCTCCCTTCATTTACTTCTGTGGATAGGAATTGTCAGACGGTCCCTAACTTCTGGCAGGGAAACAATCATACTTATGAACAGCAGGGAGAGCCCCCACCTTACTTACCAGCCATGCAGAACTCAAGCAGTTTTGTTTTTTGATCATATCTGACGATCCCTAAGAAGCCCAGATCACACTGAGCATGTGTATGTAGTCTAGTCTTGCAAAGATGTATAACAAAGTTACAAGATGACAGCCCCCTGTGGCCAACTTTGAAAGCATAAATCATTTGTTTGATTAGGCTTGTGGTGCAGTAAGTTCATGTTTATGTTTAGCATACAAAATACAGCATTTCTACCCTTATTCTATTTTAAACTTGCCTTGCCCTTTAAGGTTAAATTAAATTTACTGATCCTCAGGGTGCAAGTACTAGAGGACTAAGGGGAGCATTTGCACCCAATGGAATGCTGCACTTTGCACCAACCCAATGCACCTCACACCCCTCACCTATAAAGTGCTGTATTTGTTGGGGTAGTGGCAAAGACCTGCTGTAATTCCTCAAGTTTCTCTTTATCCCTTTACCTTCTCTGGTTATCTCCCCCACCCCCAGCTAAAAACCATTCCAAGTAATTATAAAGGCTGAAAATGTGGGACACAGGTGGTCTGCTGAGTCGGAACTAGCAGCTCTCCCTTTATTTACAGATCTGGGACTGTTGCTGGCAGTTTCCCCTCCTTTTAATCCCTTTAAAGTCTTCCTCCCAGAGATAAGTGGTGTCATGTCTTTGCTGGCGAGAGCGCCGGGGTCAATGTAATCTGCCGACTTCTGGAAACGGTAATTAAACATTCCAGCAAAGCCTTTAATAGGCTGGAGATGAGCCAAAGACTGAGAGGAAGAGATCTTTGAGGGTCTTTGAAAGCCATCCCGATAAACCACACCCAGCAACTTAAAGGGGAACTTCACCCAAGTACAGTTTTTTTCACCAAATAAAAGAAAATCTACTTCTAAGCAGCTTCCCCGTATGCATTCATTACAGATTCTCCTTGGTTTAAAAGTTATATGTGAATGTAATTGCTATTGAAAGCAGCGAGTGTCTGGCCATTGCAGACATAGTATCATAGCAGTTCCCCTCCAGATCTGTCAGTCAGTTGCCTTTTGATACACTGTTTCAGGTCAGACCCAGACAACAGAAATGGCCAAACACACACTGTCCTGAATACCAAATACATGTACCCATAACTTTAAATACAAGGGAAATCTGTAATTAAAGGGATAGTGTCATGGGTAAACATGATGTTTTGATGTTAATAGTGCTGCTCCATCAGAATTCTGCTCTGAAAACCATTTCTCAAAAGAGCAAACTGATTTTTTTTATATTTAATTTTGAAATCTGACATGGGCATAGACATATTGTTAGTTTCCCAGCTGCCCCTGGTCATGTGACTTGTGCCTGCACTTTAGGAGGGAACTGCTTTCTGGCAGACTGTTATTTCTCCTACTAATTAAATCAGTCTCAGTGGAACATGGATTTTACTATTGAGTGCTGTTCTTAGATCTACCAGGCAGCTGTTATCTTGTGTTAGGGAGCTGTTATCTGGTTACCTTACCATTTTTCTGTTGTTAGGCTGCTGGGGGGAAAGGGAGGGGGTGATATCACTCCAACTTGCAGTACAGCAGTAAAGAGTTTATCAGAGCACAAGTCACATGACTGGTGGCAGCTGGGAAACTGACAATATGTAGCCCCATGTCAGATTTCAAAATTAAATATAAAAAAATCAGTTTGCTCTTTTGAAAAGTGGATTTCAGTGCAGAATTCTGCTGGAGAAGTACTATTAACTGATGCATTCTGAAAAAAAGTATTTTTTCCCATAACAGTATCCCCCAGGGCTGGATTTATATAGTGGGCACCCCTAGGCCCACTGGCGTTCATCACCCATGTCCCCTCCCCTATATTCAATTTTCCATTATCGGGACTGGAGCAATGGGGAGTGATGCATGGCAAATTTAAAAAACTATCATATCTCCTGCACATCCCCAGTGTTTCTGAACAAATGTGGGTGTAGTTGGGCAGCATGAGCCCCCTAAAATCTGGACGCCCTAGGCAGGCCTGGACTGGCAATCTGTGGTTTCTGGCAAACGCCAGAGGGGCTGCTATAAGGTCCCATAGAAAGTCAGTATTTAGTGGGCTGGTGGGGGCTGTTTGGGTCTCTGTGTACCTGAAATGCCACGGCCTATTTTGATTCTCAGTCCAGACCTGGGCCGGACCTGGGTGGCCTTTACACAAATCCGGGCCTGAGTATCCCTTTAATGTAAATTGGCAAATTGCTCAGAATAACATTTTTTTTTCATTAGGCAAAAACTGTTTTAGGGTGGTGCTCCCCTTTAAGGACATATTCTGAAACATATGGAAAAAAGAAACTAAAAATTGGGAGTGCACAGGCTCTTCCTTTGGCAGTGCCCCCTTGCATTAACATTATTCACTTAAAGGACTAAAATCCCTTAAAGGACAACAACGCATTTTAACGTCGGGCATATTTATAAAGATCTGCTAAAAAGTGGTGTTAGAATACATCACAGGCTGGCACTTTAAAATGAAATCACACGTAATTATAAAGCTGTTTGAGGAATGGGTGAAGGTGCAGCCGAGTGTAAAATTCCGGTGTGGAAAGAGGTGTTACAGTTGCAACTTTCCTGTATACATAAATTACACATTTGTGCGTTTTAAAGCAATATATCTGTCCTTCTGCACTGGTGGTTTTGACTTTGGAAACAATGTGGCAGAGGCAAACTGATAAACAGGTCTGTAAAGAAGCATGCGTGGCTGAATTTGGCTACTTTGTTTCAATAGTCAGAACCAAGGGGCAGAAATTGGAAAGCAAAAAAAATGTATGATAGAAGCTAATGATACAGTATAAGTTGTTTTGGCCTCTTCTATAACAGAGGGGTTTGAGACTAAGGGGCAGATTTATCAAAGGTCAAGGTGAATTTTCAAGCTATTTTTGTGTTCCTCGACTAGGGAATAGTCCAAATTCAATTCGAACTTGCAAAAAATTCGAATTTCGAAATGTATTATGTACCGTCTCTTTAAAAATCTAATCAATTCACCATCTAAAACCTGCCGAATTGTTGTTTTAGCCTATGGGGGACCTTAAGAACCTATATGGAGTCAATTGGTTGACTTTGGGTAAAACTTCGAAACGGAAACGCTACAAATTTTAATTGATCGATTTGAATTTGATCGAATACGGACCTATTCGATCAGGGAAAAAAATTGGAATTAATTTCGGTTGGACTTTTTCAATTCGAAGTTTTTGCACTTCGAAATTCGAGCCTTGATAAATGTGCCCCTAACTATAAGAATAATAAGGAATTGGACTCTGCTGACTGCACTGAATTCTGTGAAGCCATGCAACATGAACAGCTCTGGATTTAATATACGTCTTGGTTTAAAGGGATGAGGAGGCCACCCTAGTCTGATATCCCTTGCAGTGTGTTGGGCCTGATTTTGAGACTTATTGGCATGAATCACAACACTGCATAACACACCAATACTGAAGTCTATAAGCACAGGCCATCGACTAGAGGTTTTCAGACTCCTAGGGATGTTTGCATTTGTAAATAGATTTTTTAAGGATTTATCAGATGTCTGGAATCAGTCCTGTATAAACGAGCCACTCCCTTCCCTGTAGTTGCTGCCTGTGTCTCAAGATTACAGATAAGGAGAAGTTCCTTATACAGAGGTACAGCTCTTAATTTGATAACCTTTAGTCACTGTGTACAAATGATGAGTTAAACTATTGGGACTTGTAATGAAAAGCACATCAATGCTCAAAAGCCCATCTATGACAAGTGGTGAGTTGGGGCAAATAGGCAGGATATGGTCTCTCAATTTTCGGGGGAATTCCTTGGACAGAGCTCATCTCCATGAGCTGAAAGCAAAAGATTCTGAAATATGCTCAGAATGTAATAATTGCAGAGACTTGCCAAGTGGAGGTGATTTATTGAAGTGTAAAGTGTCATTTTCCACCTTCTAAAGCAGCTCTGGGGGGGGG
>CM044447.1:118053921-118071207 GCA_024363595.1 Xenopus borealis | reverse complement strand
ATTTGTTTATTCGTGTGTGCTGTAATGTGGACATGGGGTAACAAGGGTGTGGTTTAAAGTGGCTGTGGTCTAAAACAGGGAGTGGCTAACACTGGCTTCCATTATCGGCCCTACACCACGTAGACCTGAAAAATTCTGGCCCTTGGTACCACAGAAGTTGGACAGCACTGACCTAAACTGTTCTAAATTGATACATTTAGTTGATCCATTTCTTATCTTTTACTGCTGAGCAGAATCCCTGAGTTTCATTACAGGCAGCTGTTAGAATTGATACAATAGTTGCTAATACTCCAGAGATGCTGCTGAGAAATGGATCAACTAAATGTTGCAAAATTGTATCAGTTTAGAGTCTGCACCTGAATTACTGAGCTGCCGGACTCAAACACCAGAGACACCTACATTCAACTTTAAACTTAGATCTTGGAAAAACAGTAAAAACAGTAAAAAAAAAAAATAATGGAAAGTAATTGGGAAAAGTCTTTATTTCTGGGGAACAATCTGAAAAGAACTGAAAATGTGTTTGGAAGGTGAACGACCCCTTTAAGCATGGCAAATAGATGCTGTGAATCTTGCAGGCTCGTTGTATGGGCAGACGGAATGATTTTGCCCCCCTCCCTATCAAAGTCTCCGGCATCACAAACTTCTCCTTATTTATAACAGCATAAGTAGTACAGTGTAGGAGGGAAGAGCTCATTCTATCTTCTTTATCCTGCCGTCAGGATTCAACATCAGGGAGGGAAGTGGAAACCCTAATGATATATTTTGCAAAATAACTACATGTACCATTATTACAATGTAGCAGCAACCAGCTCCCCTCAAGTCAACACTCCTACTGTGAAAGACACTTGGAAGGGAGCTGGGCAATAGTTATGTGCAGGCCGACTCGATACCCGCGGGACCCAAGGTTTGCAGGTCGCAGGCCTTACACTGCAGGCTTCCGACTCCAGGTTTTATAGTTGCGCAACTGCTCCGCTCTGCCCCTTTAGTGATGTCATCGGTGTGGCGGGCCTATAAACAGAGGGCGGAAGTCGGGCTGGGTGTGGGTCGAGTTTCTCTCAACCAGCACATCACTGCTGGCCAAGCTTTCAATGGTACATGTAGTCAGGACCAGCAGTGCACAGTATGCTAAGCAGACATACAGCTGCTGTATGTATTTTATTTGAACATTCTTTCCTTATCCACAATGGTCTATACATCGAGCCACCCAGGGTCTAACTCTGGGAAAAAACAGGGTGGGCCTGACAACCCATGGCAAAAAGTAAGCTATGCGGATCCCTGAAGTAGCAGCCTTGGTGTTTCCCAAGTCTGATCTCTAGGTAGAAGCACAATAATGAAAGGTACCCCAGACCATGCTCCTTTAAACAACAACCAAGTTGGTAGCATCTTCTTGCCAACCAACCCTTACACCACCCTGTGCCAGGACTTCACTATACTATGAGTGTGCCAATCCCTGGGTGGGGCACGGGATGACCGGGAAAGTAGAAGATGGCATTAATGTTAGAGATTAGAGTCACTGCCTAAAAATCTGCCCCAGTGAATTTGGCCATTGTTGTCCATTAAGATTTTTTTACACTTAAAACAAACACAATTGGCAGCTTTTGGGTACACAGGACTGATTCCTTCCCCCCTACGCTGGAGATAAGGACTCCTGATGATTATATTTATGAGCCACAAATAGGTCATATTTATACAGAGCTTTGCCGGCAACAGACTTTAAAAAGAGACGACGACCAGAGATCTGCTAAAAACCCTCCAGGCAAACATTTTTTAGATCAGCGGCTAACAGCTGCAAATGGTAAATCCAGCAGTTTGGAAAAAAACATTTCATTTAACCATTGCTACACTGATGGCTTTGCACTAAAAAAAAAAAAAATCTAAATTTTCCTATTTAAAAACACACAAATTTAGAGTTGGGGGGGGTATGTAAAATTCAACAGAGTAAAAGCAGAATAAACTGAATAATTGTCCCCTAGGTGTGAAGAATAACGAAGTGCAACAAAATGGCTGCAGTCGCGCTCAAGTGCGGAGAACACTGTGTATCTGGAGGAACCGACGTCTCTCTGGGTTAATCTCAGTATAAGGGATGATCCCCAGCTGCTCTTGTCACTCAGCTGCTGCCTTCACGTTCCTCATACAGTGAATTGTCTTCTTTGATTTGGGGACATGATTTAACTTCCAACCATATAGGGGACCACCACCTGTGACTCCCTGTTAGATAGGAGTTGTTGCTGTGACCACCATAATAATGGCCTGTAGGTTATGTTTAATAGGCCATTGAGATATAACTAAATTCACACATGTTCTGCAGTAGTGACGAGCGGGCCGCCTGAACCCCATGGGCAGGCCTGGACCGGCAATCTGTGGGTTCTGGCAAATGCCAGAAGGTCTGCTTTAAGATGCCATAGACAGTCACTATTTATTGGGCTGGTGGGGGTCTGTTTGGACCTCTGTGCAGCTGAAATGCCAAGGCCTATTATGACTCCTAGTCCAGGCCTGCCCGTGAGACCCTCATACAATATATTCAGGCCACTGGTGGGTTCTGACCAAGCTCTTCCTGCCACCCTTGCTGCCCTAACTGTGCCGTCCATATATAGGGTATATGAATAGAAGCTGGTTGGGCATGGGTTTTGAGTGGTGGGTTAGGTTAGGGTGCAGTTCGACATCTCTATTCCGCTATATCCTGACATACAAGTAGGGTGGGGGTTAACAGTCATGGAATCTACTGACTCCCAGGCAAGTTGCATATATTTCTCAGAGTGCCACAGCCTTCAAAGCTCCTTAGAGCTTAAACTCTTCTAAGAGGCTTGATGGCACAGAAGCAGAGAGAGCATTAAGCCTAAATGGCAAGGGTTGTTATTCTTTCCCCTTTCACTGAGTGCTGTTTCTCTAAACCAGGGGTCCCCAACCTTTTTCACCCGTGAGCAACATTCAGATGTAAAAAGACTTGGGGAGCAACACAAGAATGAAAAATGTTTCGGAGTGGTTCCAAATAAGGGTTGTGATTGGCTATTGGTCCATATGTGGACTGGCAGCTACAGCAGGCTCTGTTTGGCTGTACACCTGGTTCTTATACAACCAAAACTTGCCTCCAAGCCAGGAATTAAAAAATAAGCACCTGCTTTGAGACCACTGGGAGCAACATCCAAGGGTTTGGGGAGCAACATTTTGCTCACGAGCTACTGGTTGGTGATAATTGCTCTAAACCACTACCGATGCTTAGTTGGGCAGGTATACATAAAAAAAAGCAGACTCTAACACAAAGCCTGCATCATTAGAGCTAACTGCCTTTCAAAAAAAGGCAACTGACACAAAGGCTGCATCTACTAGAGCTTTCCGTCTTTCAAAAAGCTGACTGACACAAAGCCTGCACATAGAGAGACAGATTGCTTAAAGGGGGTGCAGAATTTTTGATTTCTAATTTTTAGAAGATGAAGCTTACATTATTTGTTTTTGTGATAGTTCCCCCATGTACATTTAGACTTTGCTAAAGTGAGTGTGCATGGGGGGGGGTGCAATACAGTCCTGTGTATACAGCATATACTGTGCTGCATCAGTTGTTATAGAATAAGCTCTGCTGTCTTCCACTCTGTGTGCTCTACTTAATTAAAATCTCTTTAGTACATACTGGGTTGAAGCCAACGCAGGAACAGCCCAATATTTACAAGTCAGGAAAATCTCAATTGGTTCACCTTCACATTAACTTTTAGTATATTGTAGAAGGGCCAATTCTAAAAAACTTTTCAATTCGTCTTCATTATTTATTTTCCATAGTTTTTTAATGATTTGCAATTTTCTTCTGTTTCTTTGCAGCTTTCAAATGGGGGTCACTGACACCATCTAAAAACTAATTCTATGTAAGGCTACACATGTATTGTTATTGCCACTTTTTATTACTTATCATTCTATTCAGTCCCTCTCCTGTTCATATTCCAATATTTTTTTCCAAAACGCATCAGTTAATAGTGCTGCTCCAGCAGATGCCTGCACAGAAATCCATTTTTCAAAAGAGCAAACAGATTTTCTTATATTTAATTTTGAAATCTGACATGGGCTAGCCATATCTTCATTTCCCAGCTGCCCCCAGTCATGTAACTTGTGCTCTGAAAAGCTTAAATCCCTCTTTACTGCTGTACTGCAAATTGGAGCGCTATCACCCCCTCCCTTTCCCTCCCAGCAGTCTAAGGGATGGGGCAGATGGGCATATTCGGGGAGATTTAGTCGCTTGATGACTAAACGCCAATTCTGTGGGGCGACAATCTCCCTGAACTGCCTTCAGTCTGCTTGAATGAAGAATTGCCTGCGATAATGCACTTGTGGTGCTTCGATTTCCGAAGTCGCCCGAAGTTGCCTCACGAGGAAACGTTGGGCGACTTCGGAAATCAAAGCGCCACGAGTGTATTAGCACAGGTGATTCTTCATTCAAGCAGACTGAAGGCAGTTCGGGGAGATTGTCACCCTGCAGAAAAGGCCATTAGTCTCCCCAAATCTGCCCCAACCCTAACAACAGAACAATGAGAAGGTAACCAGATAACAGCCCCCTAACACAAGATAACAGCTGCCTGGTAGATCTAAGAACAACACTCAATAGTAAAATCCAGGTCCCACTGAGACACATTCAGTAGGAGAAACAACAGCCTGCCAGAAAGCAGTTCCATCCTGAAGTGCTTGCTCCTTCTGAAAGCACATGACCAGGCAAAATGACCTGAGATGCCTCTACACCCCATTATTACAACTTAAAAAAACACTTGCTGGTTCAGGAATGAAATTTTATATGGTAGAGTGAATTATTTGCAGTGTAAACAGTGTAATTTAGAAATTAAAAAAAAAAATCATCAAAATCATGACAGAATCCCTTCAAAGTCATATTGACACCTTTCTGCCAAAGGCTTCACTTTAAGGGCTTGATAAAGGGCCCAAAACGTTGCCCTATTTGCTGATACATATGGACTGAATAAAACACCAACTTCACTAAGCAATTTAATGGTGTGCTCCTGGATTTCTTTTTGCACTAATCTATGACCCTGTGCAATGGAGGGGTCTTCTGGTAGAGCACCCAACACTTTCAACAAGTGATTACTAATGAGGTAGAGAACTCTACTATCGTGCAGGATCACTTTAAGGGAGGCCTGAGCGAAACATATATGTTAAACTTATGGTTTGTCTTCCTTTTCCTTTGGAACAAAAATTCTTGTTTCTGTAGAGCCTTCACTCTCATACAGAATCCTTCCCCCATCTCTGTACTAGCTGTGCTTCTCACCTAAACGTCTATAGGTTTCCTCGCTCCAGTGTCAGTATCTCAAGACGTCGGGTAACGGAGATCTAATATCTCATTACATCTTCAGCTGGGTAACACAGGGTCATTCTATTTACCAGAGGTCTTGCTAAGATAAATGACCCAGTCCGAGTGATTACATCCAAGCAGGAACGGCCATGGGCACCAAGTTTCCTTTCTATACTAACAGCCAGAGGTCTCTGGAGCTGAACAAACTGCTCTTATAACAAAGAAGAAAACATCTGTATCCCTTTGCTTCAGAACCCACAAAGTCTTCTATACTGAAGTTCTCACTGAAACCAGTAGAGGGAGTTCTCCATGCAAATTAAACAGCTCCTTGAATAACTGGTAACAAACAAAAGATAAACCTTTCAATCCTAGCGGGATCCTCAACAAAAAAAAATTGGGAGCTGTTAAAAATTAATTCTCTCTAAATGCACAATAATAAGAGATCTAAAAATACCTCCTATTAATATATCTCCCGGGGCTGGAGGCAGCCAGTTCATTGTCCTACAGGTGTTCTACATTGAGCAGCACTCAGGAGTACTGGGGTATTTGAATGCCATTAATGTATTATGCTTTTGCAACCTCACTTTCTGTGAATGTTTCAATGATTTCCCTCGACCCCTTATCTTAGCTGCTCAACTTCATCCTGGAAAACACTGAGCATGTGCAATGCCACTGGTGACCTAACAGAATCCAAGATGGCGACCTCCTGTGGACAACTTTGAAAGCTTGGATCATAGCGGTTATAGGGCTGCTTAAAGGAGCAGATCACTTTTACGTTAACTTTCAGTATGCTATGTTATAGAAATGCCTTTTTCTTTCCAGCTTTGAAATAGGGGTCACTGACCCCATATAAAAAAAACAAACGCTCTGTAAGGTTGCAAATGTATCGTTATTGCTACATTTTATGAATTACTCATTTTTATTCAGGCCCTCTCCTATTCATATTCCAGTCTCTTATTCATCTCAATGTATTGCTGCAGATTGCGGAAACTGCAAACTACAGAGCTGTCGAATAAAACCTTAAATAACTAAGAATAATAAAGAATAAAAACGAATTGCAAATTTTCTCAGAATATCCCTCTCCACATCATACTAAGGGGCAGATTTACTAAGCTCGGGTGAAGAATTCGAATGCAAAAAATGCTATTTTAAAAAAAATTTTGGGCTAATTCGACCATCAAATTTGCTACAGTCGATTGAATTGAATAAATCTCACAATTCGAACAATTCAATGGTCGAAGTTCGATCGCTATTCGATCGTTAGATAGATTTTGTCGGATTTTACTTTGAGAATATAAAATATTCAGTATATAAAATAAAGCATTTCAATCCACATTCTTCATTTTTTCCTATATAGTACAGCATATGTCACACTGAGTGAACTGCATCTCCCTAGCTGAACTTCAACTTCCTTCATCCACTGCCACAGCTAAGGATGCTGGGAATTCTTCACGGGAGCTGGAGAATAGCTCAAAATCCTACAGTGATGTAAACAGTTGGATTCAGATAGGATCCCTGACCACTGTGGTCTAAATACTGATGGCTAGAATCTCAGCCATAAAGCAAGACAGAACTGCTGCTTCATGAGACTTAAAGGGGCAATTCACCTTTTACTTAAGTTTTAGTCAGTTATTGAATGGCTAATTCTAAGCAGCTCTTCAATAAGTCTGAATATTTTCTTTTTTATAGTCTTTATTATTATTTGCCTTCTTCTGACTCTTTCCAGCTTTCAAATAGGTTGCTAGTGTCATTCGGACCCTAGCAACCAGATGGCATTGCAAACTGGAGAGCTTCTGAATAAACAGCTAAATAACTAAAAGAAAATAGAAATAATAAAAAATGAAAACCGATTGAAAATTGACTCGGAATATCTCTGTCTATATCAGGGGGTGTCTGAAAACTTTGGTTTCCCTGGGCCACACTGGAAAAAGAAAAACTGTCTGGGGCCACAAATGAAATCAAAAAGAAAAGTAAAGAAAATACACAAAAAAGAACTACAATACCGGTTGGATAACAAGATGGAGCTATACACTGGAATATGGGACACCTGGATATTAAATAGACTTATTATTATATTATTATCACTAACTGGGCAATGGGCAGAGCCCCGCCTCCTCCTATATCCTTTGCGACATGACATTTCCTCGGGAACCGAGTGTTTCAAGCTGGGCCGCATTCATATCCATCCTGGGCCGCAGGTTGGACACTGCTGATCTACATCATAATAAAAGTTAATTTGAAGGAGAAGTCCACCTATAACAGGGTAAACCCCATGCCCCCCTCCCCTCGAAAGTACCCCTCCCCCCAGCCTACCTCCCCCCAGGGCAAAATGCCCCTAAGTTGCAGGTGCCATCTTCTCCCCAGCCGTCTTCTTCCTGGATTCTTCATCGCTTGGCGGCGCATGCGCAGTAGAGCTGAACCGGCAAATGCTCCTACTGCGAATGCGCCGCCAAATGCCGATGGATCCTGGAAGAAGACAGCTGGGGAGAAGATGGCGTCTGCAACCTGCGCTGAGGGGGAAGGAGCAACTTAGGGGCATTTTGCCTGGGGGGACAGGGGCTTACGGGGGGGATGGGGTTTATCCTGTTATAGGTTTACTTCTCCTTTAAAGGTGAACGACCCCTTTAACCAGTTGATTACACTTCACTATGCAAGCATAAAATAAATAAAATTTTTAAGACTCAGACAAGCCTCCCTTACTGGGGAGGCCGATACTCACATCAGATGCCGGCCCTTTATCTGCGCCGGGGCAGGAAAACGTGACAAACTCATGACACCGCTTGTGCACCACGAAGCAGCAAACTGCAGAGGAAAAAAAAAAAATCAGTTTTAAAAGTAACAATTAATAGGGGTATCGGGTCCTGCTCAGTTGGCTTTTCAGGGTTACTGGGCGGCAGATATTAAACATTATTTGTATGTATAACTGTTACTGAAATCAGTATCTGTCCTGGCACAATGGAGAAGTCGCCAGAGGATTAACAGATACGTAAGGAAACATACAAGGCCACTTCTACATCGTTTCAAGAGACCAGACCCACAGTGCAGCAATGGACACTGGACAGACATACACTGCTTTGAATGACATAGGATGCACCGTATCCAGGATTCGGTTCGGGATTCAGCATTTTTTAGCAGGATTCGGCCGAATACTTGTGCCTGGCCAATCTGAATCGGAATCCTAATTTACATATGCAATTATGCAAATAGTTGTTGCATCTTATTAGGGATGCACCATATCCAGGATTCAGTTTGGGATTCGGCCTTTTTGAGCAGGATTTGGCCTTATACTTGTGCCTGGCCGAAACCGAATCCTAATTTGTATATGCACATATGCAATTCGGTTTGGTATTCGGTGGAATATTTGGCTTGTCACAATGTTCAACACTCGAGGAATGTAGCTTATTAGGGATGCACCGTATCAGGATTCAATTTGGGATTCGGCCTTTTTTAACAGGATTTGGTTGAATTATTGTGCCTGGCTGATCTGAACATTAATTTGCATATGCAAATATGCATTCGGTTTGTATTCGGCCAAATTACCATGAAGGATTCGGGGAAGGGGGGGGATTCAGCCGAATTTCAAATAGTGGATTAGGTGCATATGCAAATAAGGGGTGGGAAGGGAAATCACGTGACTTTTTCCGACTCTAATTTGCATATTTAAATTCGGATTCTAATCTTTCATGAAGGATTCAGCCGAATCTTCGAATCGTTCATGAAGGATTCAGCCGAATCCCAAATAGTGGATTAGGTGCATCCCAATAGTTTTTGCTCTGCCATATTGCGACTCCCTTGTTGTACACAACCTCTTGAGCAGTAAAAGCAGGAACAGTTAGTAAGTACCAAAGGAAAGTTCAGTGTTGGACTGGCCCACAGGAATACCAGGAAAACTCCCGGTGGGCCCAGGTGTCAGTGAGCCTCTTGCTTCTAACAATTGGCCTATTTCAGGTTCATTCCCTATTTCTTTATGTGGAAAAAGAGGCTTAATAATGGAAGAATAGTAAGTAGATCTAAAAGAATAGTAGAATAAAGAGGTTAAGTGAGGAGAGAAGGAATAATAGTTTGGAAAGTTGGGCCCCTGGTCTAAGGTTTTCTGGTGGGGCCCCTGGTCTAAGGTTTTCTGGTGGGGCCCCTGGTCTAAGGTTTTCTGGTGGGGCCCCTGGTCTAAGGTTTTCTGGTGGGCCCCTGGTCTAAGGTTTTCTGGTGAGGCCCCTGGTCTAAGGTTTTCTGGTGGGGCCCCTGGTCTAAGGTTTTCTGGTGGGCCCCTGGTCTAAGGTTTTCTGGTGGGGCCCTGGTCTAAGGTTTTCTGGTGGGCCCCTGGCATCCCAGTCCAACACTGCGAGAGTCACCTCCGCAGCAGAAACCCCCCACCTTGCCCATTGCTGCAGCTGTCCTTCTGTGCCATGAATTCATTACCATTTCCCTGAGTGTCTGCATGATAAGTAGAGACGGCACATCTTAGAAGTCTGCCCCCCCACCGTGTTGTGTTACACCCCTTCCCTACTAAACCTTTGAGGTTTAATTTCTCCTTTAATAATTAAAGAAGCCATTAATTATACATTCACTTGTCACCTCCTAGCCTCGCAGGGGCAACCGGCAAAGGCAGCTGCCAGAGCATTCACCTCTACTGCAGGAGATTCATTATTGCGTTCTTAGAAGGTTTGCCGTCCTGCTTTCTATAGGCCAGCAGCCATGACTGCGAAATAAGGGATCGGCTACAGGTGCAGAGGTGAAAGCAAAATAGGTGCAAAATTTGCTCTAATCTCAGTAAACAATAGAAAAGCATGAGCCACCCTAATACTTAGGAAACAGGGGAACCATGGAGGTAGAGGGTAGACCTGGGTTCTTTTAATGCTTAAACTTTTATTATGTTATAAAATGGCCAATGCCAAGCAACTTTTCAATTGGTCTTCATTATTTATTTTTTTTTTTAATAATTTACCTTCTTCTTCTGACTGTTTGCAGCTTTCAATTGGGGGTCACTGACCCCATCTAAAAAGCAAATGCTATGGCTACAAATGTACACATCTTTCTGTTCAGGCCCCTCCTATTCATATTCCAGCCTATTATTCAAATGGATGCATGGTTGCTAGGAGAATTTGGGCCCTAGGGAAAAGATTGCTGTAATTGCAAACTAGAGAGCTGCTGAATAAAAAGCTAAATAACACAAAAACCACAAATAATAAAAAATGAAAACCAATTGTAAAATGTCTCGGAACATCACTCTCTACATCATACTAAAAATAAACTCAAAGCTGAACAACCCCTTTAATTTTATTTAAGAATCCTTTGTATTACTCTACTTTCTACTCAGGCCTCTCCTATTCATATTCCAGTCTCTTATTCAAATCAGTGCATGGTTGCTAGGGGAATGTGGACCATAGCAACCAGATGGATCTACAGAGCAAATATGTGAGCCCAGGTGGAGTTGTATGTATATTTTTATTTGTATAGTTTTACAGTTTACAGGGGGGGGGGGGTTAATCCACCTTAAAGGCATTGTGCTTCATATTGCACAAACCTCAAGCACCTTGAATTCCACATTAACAGATCCCATACTAGCATTGAAGATGGACATCTGGCAGTTGCTTTTAATGAGCCATATAACTGCTATGAACTGGAATAGCAGCATTTTATGTCTGTAGTCCCTTTCGCCCTCTTTCCTGAGTCCAACCGCATTTAAATAAATAAACACAGAGATCACATTTGTGAGTTTCTGCTGCTTTATAAAGACTGAGAGGGACATTAGTGCTGGAGCTTTACACGAACGGCTCTAGATTTCCACCATTATAAAAGCATTATGAAAGGTAATAAAGCTTGGAACAGGAAACAGTGTCTTATAGGAAGAGAGACGATTTCTGTGTATAGAGACAGAGGACATATCATACATGGCTTAAAGGAGAACTAAACCCTAAAAATGAACAGGGCTAAAACGGCAATATTTTATATAGTGACCTGATTGCACCAGCCTAAAGTTTCAGCTTGTCAATAGCAGCAATGGAGGACTGGAAAAAAATATTTTTGCCTTAAACCACTCCTAAGGGATGTGGCTAAAAAAAGGAAATATCAAAATAAGGAATATTTTTGTGTACATGGTATCAATGGGATAATGAAATTGCAGTTCAACCACCACCAGAGGGTTGCAGGTTGGACCCACCCTTGCTGATGTTGGACTGGAAAAAAAATGTCTATTTCACCTTATCCTTTAAGCACTCCTCAGGGGTGTGGCTTAAAAAAGGGTCAAAATAAATAATATTTTTGTGTACTGGGTATCAATGGAATAATGCAAATGGCAGCTCAACAACAGCCAGAGGGTTTCAGGCTTGAGGTTTGTGGACCTAGGAAATGTCCCTTTTGCCTTATCCTTAAACTCCTCAGGGGTGTGGCTAAAAAAAAAGGTCAAAATTTAGTCATATCCTGGATGTCGGTGGAATAATGGATACTGTATCTCAACAGCAGCCACAGGGTTGAAGATTGGACACTCGCTTGCTGTTATGAGCCTGGGACAAAGGTCTCTGGTGCCCTATCCTTAAACAATCTTGGGAGGGGGGCTGCCTAGACGAGACCGTAGGATCTACCTAGGAGCACGTATGGAGTGGCAGTTTACAACTGTTGGGCACTGTGAATATAGATATTTGGGTTCAATAGGTGAGGGGGGGGGGTCCTAAGGACAGCTGCCTGCCCTCCTTCCAAGGATACCTCTCTCATGCTGATTACAAACACAAATAGGAAGGCGGTTCATTTTCACATTGTGCCAGAGAAGTGAGGGGTGAGGTGAAGGGAAAGAGCATGTGAGCTCCCTTTGAGCAATAAGATGAAGGTGAAATAGAAACATCCCAAGCCTTTGGCACGTAGTTGAAGTAATTGTTTTGTATTCAGTATATGGAAAGATTTGTCCCAGCAAATAATAAAAAATTACAGCTTGGCTAGATGTGTGATTGGGATTCCGGAGGCTGTTTGTTGTAATGCAGATACAACTCTGACATGTAGAGAGCATCGCTTCCAATTAGAGTAATTGCCATTATTATTATTTGGATAACAACATTATCAGGAGCAAGTGCCGGGAGAGTCATGAAGGCTGAAATTTATACCAGCATAGACCATAATAACAGAAGGGGGCCCACTCCAGCGTGATGACGTTGTTCCAAAAAATTCCAGCCACCACGAGATGAAAGGCCCAGGGGATCATTGATGATAAAGTCAATGGTGGGCTTGGGTCAAGGGGCTGTCAAGTGTCTGTGATGAAATACTTGGGGGCCACAGAGTGTTATGAAATGCTTGGGGGGGGGAAGGTGGAGAACACCAAAAATAGCCTGAAGATGGCAATTCACAAGTAGATTTAAAGGCAACCCAGCCATAACACTGTTCCATAACTCCCCCTAGATTTCTACATTATGTCATTTTACATTGGGATAAAGGACAGTGCTGAGAAACTGTGCTTTAAGCTTCCAACTCCATTTGGAGGAACAAAGAACATGGAGCCAGATTGATACAGATCAGCCACTATTCTCATTGGAGGATTTTTAGCATTTTAAAGTAGTCGCTGACTGTGGAGATTTGGGGAAAAATTTTATTGTGCAATATTGCTTTGAGAATACAACCCTGATGTTGCTGGACTACAGCTCCCATCATGTCTCAACCTTGATTCTATGTTATATTATTATGGGATTTGTAGTCCAGCAAAAACTGAGTAAAGTTTGGTTGAGCAGTGCAGTGCAGCCGAGTTTGTATACTTTACAGTTTGGGGTGCACCCGGAGCCCACCGTGGGCAGGTTTGATGACATGAGGAGAGCACTGATGCAGTCCTCCTCATGAACCAATCTTTGGACCAAGCTGATCCCATACATTAGGGTTTCCACCTTTTGGCCCGTCTAACTCTGGACAGGGGGAGAGGCTGTGATGTAATGGGGTGGGGCTATTATGTTGTGATGGGTGATTGGCCGATCACTGCGTCAATCATAGGTAATCCTGCCCGGTTTTCCTAATTTGCAAAACTGGGCAGGCAGTTCTGACTCTGATAGCCCTTCAAAAAACCAGGCTGCTGGCAACCCTACCATATGCTGAGGGCTAATCCAGGCCCAGAACCCAAAAACGTGGATCTGTCTTCTTGACTTTTAGGTATGGATCAGGGTCCCCTCTTCTTTTAAAGCACCATACTGTAAATGTTTGCATTTGAAGAGGAATCTCTAGCACTACTGGAGCTACTATGAAAGGGTCTCCAGACACTGGTGAGGCCTCCTACCAATCTCACTAAGGTCCAATGAAGTAGTTTGGTGTTGGTCCTATTTAATTTGCTGGCCTGGAGGTTTAATGAGCACACTGCAGATGACCAGGTTGGAACAGCTCACTATCATTTGGATTCATCTGGTGATGAACATGTTGCAGAGGTTTCTGCGGGGCTTGATCCAACAGCTGTCAAGGGAAGCTGCTCTCGCATTCCTCCAGCGCCAAGGCTGCTAATCCACATCAGGATAATACAATAAATCTGTCAGCCTCATTACAGGCAGAGGATTTACCCAAATAATTCCGCACAAACACAGCAAAGACAACATGAAGTGATTTTGTATGCATGATGCCACCTAGGTCTTCCATAAAAGATAGGCAGTTGGGTTCTTTAATATCAGAGTCAGATTTGAAGCCCCACATAGTCAGTGAGCTTGATTTAATTTAAGGGGAGTAAAATGAGCAACTAAAAAGCACAAAGACTGCAATGCCACTGGTTGAAACCCCCCAACCTTAAGCTCAAGGCACATGGGTACACAACATGGTATTTGACTATTGCAGGAACCATCCAGAAGCTCAAGGAACAATACAAAAGAGGAACCTTCTAAAGCAAATAAATATTTCTCTGTGTCAAACTCTCAACAAAGGATAAAGGAGGAGTGCAGATATCCAGCATGTCAAACAGGCACTTCATTTAAGAATCTGCAGAATCTAGGCTCATGGTAATCCAGTAGTCCTGCTTTAGGTGCCAATAATACAGGCTCCATATGGAAACTGTACAGCCTGACCCCCCCCCCCCATGGGAAACACTGGAGAGCCTTACATACTCTAATTTTCTGCAATAACATGATCTACAGATTTAACGGCATAATCTCAGGCTTCCAGGAGCTCCTGGCTTTCTGGGTTTGTATGTAATTTTACTGAGTCAAAAGTGCAAGGTATTATTATAAAGTATTACAAGGTTTAAAGGGTCATTAAGAAGATCACATCAACGAGGTTAATATCAGAGTCAGCTTTGAGTCCACACACATTAGATGCCCTGGAGCTGCTTTGTGGGGAGCAAAAAGTGCAAAGACTACAGTGCCATTACTTTAAACCTACCAACATTTTATTGAGGGCACACAGGTTGCCAACATGGTATATGACCACTGCAAGAACCATCCAAGAAGACATCAATGAGTGCCGTGAAAAAGGCTGCAGGGACCTTCTCAGAAGATGTGAGTGCACAATGTGATGGAGAATATATCCTGAGAATATCTAGAGCAGCACATTTTCAGCCCAAATATCACCCTAATATATCTTTAAAAGCTGGTCAAGTAGGTATTCTTCCCAAATCTCACCTTAACTTGCCTTCCTCCATTACCCTAGCCCCCCTCCCTCCCAGTTTGGAACGCACACAAATATAAACTATAGCCCTTTTATTTTAGCTATTATATCTATTATGGTTACAGGAAGAAGGAAATGCTGTAATCTCTACATCAGCTTTGTGAACTTGTAAAATTGTTCATTATAATCTACCTCATTCCCCAAATTTCCTGTTCTTCAATGTACAGAGATGGTTCTGCCAGGACTTTGAACCCAACAAATTAAATAAAAAAAAGGGATTTATTCACCCAGCAGCCTGTGGTACAGTTGGGAAGACAAAAAGCAGCCTGAGAACAACAATGAATAATTGGCCAACAGCCAACCAATAGTGCTACACATTGACCGACAGGGTCAGATTTGCCTACCAAAGAAAGTCTCCAGCCAGCTAAATAGAGCTGAAACCAGTTTCTTGGAAGAAAAAAAAGCTCAACTAAAAGCTCAAGTCACATTTGTTCATCCACTACACATCCAGGTCATGCCCCATTTTTACCAGTGGTCCTTGGCCCACAAATTATTGGTTATGCCTTGTCTCTTTTCCAGTTTGCAATACGGGACATTTTCTTATCCCCATTAAAACAGGGGCTCTGACTTTACTTCCACCTGCTCTCCAGTGGCATCCCTGGGGCCCCAATTTAAAACTCCAGCCTATTAACGCCATAGACATAAAGATTTTTGAAAGATCCAATGGTTATCATGAGACCATGATTGTCTCTAAATGATCGTTTAAATGCCTGATGTGTCCATCAATTAAAAACACCATTTCAGGCGATATTGCCAGCAAAACTGAAGGATCGCTGCCTGCTTGCCCTGCAAACATAGGTAGATTGCACGGAGACCGATAAAGATTTTCTAACCTGGCCGATCAATCATCAGACCGATGTCAGACGAAAAATCGTAAGACGAACGATTGTTTGTATCCCACTAACCGCATGATAATTTGACAGATTGGTTGGAATTCTCTAAAATCGGTCGTTCAGCAGGGAAAGATCGTTGCGTCTATGGGGAGCTTAAGTTTTAAGCCTGCTCTGTTCTCTTGTGCTCTTTGCAAAAGCAAAAATGTTACTGCGTCTGAAATACCTTTCTAGTTTCTAGTTCAGACACAATATAACAATGTGTTAGAATTCACTGTTAGGTCTGTTAGTCAGCTGCCTGCTGCTACATTGTTTCAGAAGTCAGAACCCTGAATGCAGGGGATAAAAACAACCGGACAGACAGTGGCAGAACTACCGGGGGAGCAGGGGGTGCAATTAGGCCAGGGCCTGCACCGGCAGCTCCTGCTCTATCGATTTGCGGCTGCCGCGGCCATTCTCCGAATTTCAAACGGCGGGGGCTTGGCTGCACGTCCCGCACCAGGGCCCACCCCCCTCCAGTTACGTTACTGCGGACAGACACTTCTTTCAATAGTAATTATATTAGAATTACATTAAATACTACTGAAAATAATCAATTCATGTATACTGGAAAGTTGATCAAAATGACATACTGGATAAATGAACCACCCCCTAATTTTGTATGCAATAATGTATACTATATGGTGCTGACTTTACTTCTGGCTGTAAATTAACATTATCTTCAAAAATTGTCCCTTTATTTAGAGCTCCCCATAGATGTTCTCTGGAGGGTGGGCGTGTCCCTGCCGGAAGCACAATAGGAAGGGGATAGCCAATCACAGTCACACAAGCAAACTCAGGCGTCAGTTCCCTATCAGGTCAGCCTAGCTGCTGATTGGTTCCTGTCCTACATTGCAGTGTGCTGAGTGCCGCTGGCTCTCCTGCACAGTCTGGGAAAGGAGGCAGCAGGAAGTGGAACAGATGGGTGGGTTTTTGAAGAAATTTTCAATAAAGTAACATTATTTCTATGGCTAAAGAGTTTAATGCACTGGCACATTCTTGTTTTTACATAATATGTCTCCTTTAAACAAAACCCGTTTTGGAGCTGGAGTTCCCCTTTAACCCATTTAGGGTAGGGTGTTACAAACCACAGAAAAGAATTGCTTTGAAGGGATAAGTGTTAATATTCTGGGTTATAGTGGTCAGCAAAGGTCTTAAACATGGATGACTAGAAACTACAAAAATCCAGGATTTGAGCAAAAGCTCGCAATTTTCTGCCATTAGGAAATCTCTAAAGTCTTTGAATTAAGCCCGACTAATGGGGATTCTATTAAGGTTTCCTGTTGCTATCGTTAGCACCAATTAAAATATAGATGGATCACTGTTGATCCATCTGTTTTAAATTAGAACATGAAGAATCCAGTGAGGTTCTTTATTTAAATAGGGGGAGGCATGACTAAGAACTGCACTGAATAATTAAATGTTAACGGCTGCCTCTTCATTTAACCCTGTGAACTATTTTCAGTTTGCTCTTACTGGCTCTATCATATCCATCTTATTTAAAGGAAACCTGTGGGGGGGGGGGGG
>CM044447.1:118025164-118036069 GCA_024363595.1 Xenopus borealis | reverse complement strand
TATGGCCAGCTTTAAAGTCAAACCTAATCAACACCCTGAATCTGTCCATCTCCAACCTCTAAAGGTGGCCACTCACCTTAAGATCTGCTAATTTGATGAGGTCACCCACTGAGCAGATCTTTTCCCAACAGGCCACCTTGTGCTGGCCAATATAGGGTTGATCTGATCAATTGGCCTTTGGCAATGCAGGATATTGGGACAGCTCATGTGCTCCTCATCCCAACAGGATTTTTAAACCTTCCTGATAAATGGCTGAATTTCAGCGATGTATCTATCGGACAGGCCAATTGACAGGGACCATACATGGGCAGATAAGCTTCTGGCTGAAGGAGCTGAATGAGCAGCTTAAAGGAGAAGGAAAGCTACTGAGGCTGTTTAGTGCAAGCTAGAATGTTATATGTATTCTGTAGCATGCCTCCCCCTACAGAGTAAATTGCTCTGGAAGCTCTCTGTTTGTCTAGGATAGCAGCTGCCATATTAGCTTGCAGTGACATCACTTCCTGCCTGAGTCTCTTCCTGCTCACTCATAGCTCTGGGCTCAGATTACAGCAGGGAGGGAGGAAGGAGGAGAGAGAGGAGCAAACTGAGCATGCTCAAGCCGTTGCCTGGAGGTTTATGCTGAAAAAAAGGAAGTTTGATACAGAAGCCCATGTGTACACGACAGAAGGGCAGAAATGTGGTGGACTTCAAAACCAATAGATGGCCTTATACTAAATCTCCCAGCAACACCTTCGGCCATGTTACTACTAGGAACTTTATCATCATATACCACACAGATAATCTCTACACAATACACTTGCATCTCTACAAGGCCAGAACCAGCCATGACAGACAATGGTCCGCAAAAGCTCATTTGACCAAAAGCAGGAAAGGACAATTACTCCTTAGCTTTAAAACAAAGGGATCGGCAAGCGTTGGAAATACTGTAGGAATCAATCGCAATTCTCCAATACAAGCAGCTAATCATCCTTTCTACAGCTTGATTGCAGCCACTAATTTATGGCCACCAGGCTTGAGGATGAGAGATGGTATCTGGCATCAGAAGGAATGAGATCCATAACCTTCACTCAGAGGTTGCCCTTCTTTGTGTCATTAATGTTTAAAGGGTGACAAGCCCACACCTCATTAATGGTCTGTATTTATAAGCCACCTAACTATGAAGGTAACCCTGCTCGTGCTTTCTGGTGTGGACAGTTGCCAACCGGTTTATCCTTACTTAACATGGCGACAGCAAAGCACTTTATCAGCACCGTCCAACTTGTGGCCCTTCAGCTGTTATGAAAGTACTAATCCCACTGACAATTAAAGGCCCCACCACTACACATCCTGTTTTCATTGTGTAAAATAAACATGTCAGTACAGCTCAATAGTAGCAGCCATCAATAGCACCCAGGCTCTACCCTCCAACCCATAGTACTGTATTGCTCTACCCCAATTAATTTACAGAACTAAACAATTAAAGAAATATATATGTCAACATTTTTCAGTGCTTTTAAAATGAGTTTTGCATTGGGTCTGGTAATCATCGAATACCCGAAAAGTGGTTAGGCTTCAGGCAGAAAGACCCCAATTCCCTGACCATGCAGGCAGTCCATGGGGTACCCTGTCCGAGTACACAGGATGACTGCAGGCCTGCATTCCCCACCCATAATGGAATTTAAAGTATTTTTTTCCCTGACTTGGCTGATCCACCTTTGGATTGAGGTCATTTCAACCCAACAGTGATGCCTCTTCCAGTTTCAGGTGTACGGTTAAAGGTTTGGGTAGTGCAGGTTTGGTTGGGAAGCAGGGCCAAGGCAGTCATGGGTCGGGTTGTGAGTCAGCAGTTCCTTGTTGGGCACAGGTCTGCCCAACCACACCTACATACACCTAGAGGAGGAGGAACAGACTTCTTGTACATTGATTCAAAGGAAAAGGGGAGACAACCAGAGAAGGTAAAGGGATAAAGAGAAACTTGAGGAATTACAGCAGGTCTGTGCCACTACCCCAACAAATACAGCACTTTATAGGTGAGGGGTGTGAGGTGCATTGGGTTGGTGCAAAGTGCAGCATTCCATTGGGTGCAAATGCTCCCCTTAGTCCTCTAGTACTTGCACCCTGAGGATCAGTAAATTTAATTTAACCTTAAAGGGCAAGGAAAGTGTAAAATAGAATAAGGGTAGAAATGGTGTATTTTGTATACTAAACATAAACATGAACTTACTGCACCACAAGCCTAATCAAACAAATGATTTATGCTTTCAAAGTTGGCCACAGGGGGCTGTCATCTTGTAACTTTGTTATACATCTTTGCAAGACTAGACTACATACACATGCTCAGTGTGGTCTGGGCTTCTTAGGGATCATCATAAATGATCAAAAAACAAAGCTGCTTAAGTTCTGCATGGCTGGTAAGTAAGGCAGGGACTCCCCCTGCTGTCCATAAGTATGATTGTTTCCCTGCCAGAGGTTAGGGACTGTCTGAGAATTCCTATCCACAGAAGTAAACGAAGGGAGAATTTCACTGCATACAGTCAGGTTTCTTATAAAAATGGTACTCATTTTTAATTAAAGTATATTGGAGATAAATTTCTTATAGATTCTTATAAAAATGTTACTCATTTTTGTTATTGAAGTATATTGGAGATAGATTTCTTTTAAAACCACTGAAAAATGTTTCATTAATGTATATTGGTTTCATTGTGAAAAGGATGAGCATCCCCTTCAAGTCCTGTTCATGGCATGCTCACTTTATACAGGAGTATACGCTAACTTTTGTTCATGCAGACAGTGATATCAGTAGTGTACCACAGTTTGTCCTTGCTTTCTTCCTATACAATAAATATTTAGTAGTTGCTTTGTTGGGACTAAGATAAGTTAGGAATTAAGGCTATACAATAAACACCTATTAAAATATTGAAGAAACATCATGGAGCAGAGAATGGGGGTGCTTCAGCAACACACAGTTTCCTATGTACATTGTTGCTCCCCAATATTACATCTACTGTGTCACCAAAATGCTTACCCCTAAGAAGTATGCTCAAAAGGCAACCAACCATACACTTCTAGGACTACTGTCTCTATGACACACAAGTATGACCGTCTATATTTTTTCTGTCCAATTCTTAGACCAGACAGTGTTTCCAGAACCAGACAATTACAGTTTATACCGTTATACCGGACCAGACAGATGCCATGCATAGGCTAACCCTACTGCCATCTTGCCAGTATATATATATATATATACATATATATATGTGTGTGTGTGTGTATATGTATATATTTATGTGGGTTTTAGATGCTCATGTAGTAACCATGCTAGAGGAAGTGGTGGGCTTGTGGTATGTATGCTGAAGGTGCGATGCTGTACATACAGTATTTTTAGAAGGAAACAACACACTGCTCACAGCTCTCTAGATCAACACATGGGCGACAGCATCTGACAAGTGAAAGGTAGAAATGATCAAGTGGAAAGAAAGGAGAAGCCTGGTATCTAGGAGCTATTTAACATGACCTCTGTTAGGAAGAATTACTGCAAGCCACAGGGAAGGGGGTGCTTTAGGCTGGGGAACACGCCTCTGTTTCCACACACAAAGAAAGGATAAAGGACTCCAAGCCAATCCATAAAGACAAACAGGAAGCAAACAGAGGTTTATTAAAAGGTGTCCGAGCGGTCCCCATTGCCGTTCCCCAGTGTAGAAGAAAAACAGCCATGGCAATGAAGGATGAATTTCAATTCAGCAAGAGAATCAGTTTGGTAACCCCTTGCTAAGCATGACCAGACATACTATTTCATCACAGGTTTAACAGTGAAAAGAAGCATTGACAAGGGGTTTTGCTAAATGTATCAGACAAAGCAAAACAAGACATTCTGGGCTTTTATATCCACCATCACAGCTTTCACTAGAAAATGGTACGGCCCAAGTTGCAGAACTCTATCCACGGTTTTACAACAGTGATTCTAAACCTAAAGATTGGCAAGTTCAATTAGGTCCCCATTTTATTTAAAGTGGCTCCCCCCCAATAACCCTTGAATACAGTAAGGCTAAAGGTGGCCATACATGGGCAGATTAAAGCTGCAGATATCGGTCCTTTAGACTGATTTGTGTGTGGGGGGGGGGGGCTTTCAACAGGCGTTCTTGATGGATTTCAGGCCAAAAAATCTGCCTGATTATTTTTATTTTCCCTGTTATGGAGGACCATATCAGATTCAGTCCTACGATCTGTCAATGTTCTGCATCCAGCTCACTTAAAATAAAACGCTAATCCCTGATTGGTTACAGTGGTTTACTACCCTTACCGTTCAGAGTTTACCTCCTCTCATCACATATAATAATATTTAAAGGTTATTCATTATACTCTCATCTTGGGTCTTGAGACATAATCCCTGGGAATCAGAAATAGATGATGCTCCCATTGCTTTCTATAGGTAACAACAAAGGACAAGCAACATGGCAACCCCTGTTCAGACGAGGATACATAAATATCAAGAGGTCATAATCAAAGTTATTTTTCACTCGGCAATAGCAAGTGTCTTTATTGAGTGGTCCGGGTCCTGCTGCACGGCTGCAGTAAGCGCATTTTGACAAATATTCTTAATGAAGCATACGGGAGGTTTCAATCTTCAGCCTCTAAAAAGAGGAAGAAAAGACAGGTGCAGCCCATTGTTCCTCCCAAGGGACAGAATAAAGGGAAGTTCTTCCTTGTACCTCTAAATGAATCTGCAGATTCAACTCCCCCCCCCCCCCCCCCCCCCATATCTCATCTCAACTTATCTAACCGATTTCCTTCTCACTCGTCTTAAAATACATTTTAAAAAATCACACCGCTAAAGGGGAGGGGGAAAAAAAAACATGTGGCTGTACGGGAGACAACTTATTTTTAGACTAACCTATATTTTGCATCTACGCCTCGGAGTCCATTAACATCAATCTCCTAAGCATCGCTCAGGGAGGGGAAAGAATGTTAATGCAGTCTCCTACTCGCGGCGAGAGAAGAATACGAGGGCAATTATGATTTTAAGATGTGTACATTGCCTATCAGTTAAAGCTCTGCCTGTTGGGAGGGTAATTAACTGCTCCGGTTGTCAGAGAAGAGATGGAAACTGTCTGCCCACCTGGTGGGCTATGTAGAGGATGCAATGCTCACGTCAGAATTTAAGTACTCGGACGGCTGCGTGTTTGAAATAAAAGGAAAGTGTGTTGCCGTTAGAATGCTTCATAATCATACAGGCATTGGCACAAGGGAAACATGAGAGTCTTTGGCACTGTCTCTCAATAGCCCAAGACCAGTGGTGTAACTAGATATTACTGGGCCCCCAAGATGTCTATTTTACCAATGTTTATTGAATTTGTATATGAATTAGGGCCTCATGGAGCCCCGGGCCACCCTGCAGCCGCAGGGGCTGCTTCCTCTATGGTTACGCCAGTGCCCAAGACTACTTAAAAACAGATAATCTTACCATCACTCCCTCTGGTGGCATCAGATATGGGTGCATTGTGAGTGGGTATATAAATATGGACGGCTCACCAGGCCAAGTTGGGTTCGGTTGAAAGTGGACAGGTTAGGGTCGGGAGCTTTTCGCAAACCTGCACATGTAAATCACCATATTTTTAGCCAGTGGCTAAATACAGTAGACCCTGACCCTGCAGTCACAGGGGAGCCCAGGGCACAGGGGAGTCCAGACAGAGGGGTCTGCTGTATAGAAGTCCAAACATCTAGAACTATTCCTAATTTTAAAGGAGAATTCAACCTTAAAGCGTGCATGTGAGAACTGGTGTTTCTACCGCGCATGAGCGAGTTGCTGCTCATGCGCATTCGTGGAAGTGCGAATACCCGCTTAGGTGCACAGAAGCGCAAATGCATGGGGAGAGAGACAGACAGAACATGGGGTAGGCGACAGAGCAGTTATGTGCCTCGCGACCCCCCAGCTTTGCGCCCTAGGCACGTGCCTACTCTGCCTACCCCTTGGCCCGACCCTGGATTTAGGCATTGGACTTCATGGGCGCCATCTTCACCTGCTTTGGAAATCTTTGGAATGATAGTGACGTGGTGGCGCATGCATGTGCAGAAACTCACAAAGATTACCGAAGCGGCTTAAGATGGCGCCTGTGAAGTTCAATGCCTCTGGAAGCTATACCGAGGGGCAAGTAAAATGTTAGGGGCATTTGCCCAGGATAACAGTTAGGCTGGGGGGAGAAGGGGGCTCTAGGTGGGGATGGCGGTACGTTTTTTTTAAATTTAGGGTTGAATTCTCCTTTAAAGCTCACTACCCAAAGCAAACTGGCAGCAGAGAGCAGGGGCGAGTGGGTAATAAGCAGGGGACACCCCTGAAGATTTCATATTTATGTCAAGGTATGCCACCGTTTTTTTTACCCACAATGCAGTAAAGATATTGTTTTAGAAAACAATGTTATCAGGCCTATATTTTTTGGAAAGGCACAAAAGCCCAAGTCTGGAGCAGCAAATATTTAGGGATGGCCCCTTGGTTACATTACTAGGGAGATGCACTAGAGACTTGATTAGATGTCAACTCTTCTGTCTGCCCAGTCAGTGGTGCATCTGTGTGAGCTTTAGTCAGTTGCAGGAGCCCGGATAGCTGCACCCGTGCACATCACAAGTTGCAACCATTTTTGTGAATGACATCAATGCTCGCTCAGTTTTGTGTCCATTGTATTGCTTTCTAAGTCAGCTATTTGCTCTGTATACAAGACGCAGTTTATAGCCGTGCAGCTTAAATGAATAACGAATACTTGAGCAACAGTTTATATCATATTAAGTGACATATTAAAGAATCTTATCAAAAAGGAATATAAATTTCAGTATTTACATCTCTTGCCTTGAACCGCCGTTTCCTATGCTGCCTCAGAGATCATCTGACTACAACTAACTATGACAGGAACAAGTGCGGAAGCAAAAGACAAAACTCTGCCTGTTAATTGGCTCATGTGACCTTAGCTTGTTTGGTATGTTTGTATGCACCGTGAATCATATGATCCCAGGGGGCAGCCCTTCTATTTTAAAAATGGCACATACTACTAAAAAAGTATATTATTATGAAAATGGTTTATTTACATGAAGCAGGGTTTTACATATGAGCTGTTTTATGTAATATTTTTTTTATTGAGACCTACGTAGTTTGAGGGGTATAGTTTTCCTTTAAAATAAATTACTCTACATAGAAAGGTGGCATAGCAACTAATTTCCTTTCTCCTGGTAAATTAGATATGGATCAAGGCGCAGAAAGGAAATGTTCTAAGTGCACTTAGGCTCCTGCATTAAAGGGCTATAGGGAGTAATGGTTTGGTTGCGCTCAGTCCCACCATTGCTGAATGCTGCCCTGGCAACACCTACAATCCCTCAGCAAAACTGCTCATATTTCAGTTCAAAATCTCTCATTTCTCTTCGTCTTGGGGCAGATTCACTAGTGCAGCTGTTGTACCATATAACACTGTAGGAAACTGGACCCATGTACTTGGGCCTAAGGCAGTTTATTTGAAGGAGGAAACATAGGCAAGTAATAATGAACCAACTACAGGGAGTCCTTGAGTTACAAACATTCGACTTACAACTCACATTTATAAACAGAGGCTGTTACAGTAACCAGTGCCGTAAGTAGAGGTTAATGGGCCCCGTAGCAAATTCAATTTAGCGCCCCAAAAGATTGGCAAATTGACCTAATCTACTAAGAAATAGTGAGATTGGGGTTTTAAAGGAGAACTAAACCCTTTTAATTAGAACCCCCACCCACCGTGGCTTTCGGCGCATGCACAGTTGTTCTGGAACAGAAAATTGCGCCAACTGCACATGCGCCGATACGCCAATCTCTTTGCGAAGATTACCAAAGAGAAGATGGCGCTTGTGAACTCCGGTGCCCTGAGTTAGGGGCATTTACCCAGGGTAACACCTAGGCTAGGGGGAAGCAGGGTCTATGTATGGTAGGGGGGTAGAGGATTTTAATAAAAAGGGTTTAGTTCTCCTTTAATGGCCCCCCTACAGACCTGAGCTTCCCTGCAATTCCAGGGTCTGCTTGCTCTGTAGTTACGCCCCTGACATTAACTATTGTGGTTTGCTTGGCCTTTATTAGCATTTCGATCCAATAAACCACCTTCCCCAATCCCCTCAGACATGTGTTGTCTACTGCACAGCACAAAAAGGTAAAAATAAATACTATATTAAAACAGACATCTGTCTTGTTGCATTTAATAAGTTAATGTAAATGTTTAAACTTACAGATAAATTCAATTTAAGAACAAACCTACAGATCCTATCTCGTACGTAGCCCGGGGACTGCCTGTAATTTCCTCCAAACCTGAACAGGCAAAACTAATACATAAGGACTGAAAGGAAAATACTAGACAAAAGGACAAAAATGTCAACAGAACAATCAATTTCAATCTTCAAAAAATATTTAGAAGGTTGTATCTGTTATGGGGACTCAACCCTTCTAACCTCACCATGGTTTCTTCTGAATGAGGGCAATAGTGCACAGTGAATAGCTTGACGGACATTGCTTGGACCCCTGATTGTCCCTCAGAGACTTGTCAACAGAAAGAATGGACTGGAATAGTTCTTCATCAGGGTTTCTGTCTGGATCTACCTATATTCAGTATGGTCTGATTGCAGATTCAATCAATTTCAATCTTCAAAATGTATCTGTTGTGGAGACTCAACCTTCCTAACCTCACCATGATTTCATCTGAATGAGGGCGATGGTGCACGGCGAATAGCTTGATGGACATTGCTTGGGCCCCTGACTGTCGATCTGAGACTTGTCAACAGAAAGAATGGACTGGAATAGTTCTTCATCAGGATCTCTGTCTAGATCTAACTATGTTCAATATGGTCTGATGGGTTTTAATTTGGGGCCGTTTGTCAGTACAACTGAACAAGCTGGGGGGTATAGAGTAACCTTACCTGCTTCTTCCCTGCTCATCTTTCTCCATGCCCCATTCATCTGCTCCACTGTTTACTTCTCTTATTTCATCCTCCTTCCCTTTCTTTCATTCTTAACTTTCTCATAACACAGGCAAAGGAGCTCAGATGTTCCCAGGAGTGTGCTTTATAAGTTGTCCCAATGGCAGAATCTTCAGTTATTTACTAAACCTCAAATTTATATGGTCAGGGTTTTTGGGAACAAAAAATTGCATTTTTTATTTATTATACCCAAATGCAGCAAAAAGCCAGAATCAGAAAATCCGCCATCTCAGACCTGTTGAGGTCAAGTATAGGTTAATGAGAGATGTCCCTATCCCAATTTGAAGATTTCGTTGTTTGCACTGGGTTTAGCCCAATAATCTGATAAATCTTGGGTTTTCAGGCAATATCCCCAAAATTATCTAGCAATTTGGGAAAAAAGTCAGATAAAATTGTACGATATGGGTTTTATCTCTATTTTATCGGGTTGTTTCCTGATCTGCAATATATTGAGTTATTTTATTAATGAATAAGGCAAAATAGAGCATGAGAGTTTGGTCAAGCTTTTTTTTATTTTAATTATGAGATGAGTTTGGATTTTGGTAAATAACCCCTTAGTATGGGGACAGCGCAAAAGCAAATATATTCAGTTTTATACTTTACATAGGGTTGAGATAATGTGTAACTGGCATCATAACATAGACAATAACAAATATTTTCACTATCTAGAACAGAGTTGCCCTGCCTATGGAAACTGATACCAAAGTGGTTTTCATACAATGCTTACTGGAAAAGAATTCCATGCCAAAGCCCGATTTACACAAACCCTCAATGGCCATTGGTTACTGGGCATTTTCAGTTCAACCTCCCCCTTAGCTCACACCAAGGTTACAGATAAAGGGAAACTTCGGTGCCAAGAATACCTAGGGCATTAGGTAAAGCTGTCCATACCCATGCTGGCCAGTAAAAACTGTATATGGATTTGACAGCTTATTGGACTATGTATAGGACCTTCAAGAGGGCCTGACCAACCAATTTCAGGCCAAGAACTTGCCAGATATCTACCTGGAAGCTTTGAAAATCCATCATGGAAGGACTCTATTGTCACATTGATGCACTCCTCATCTGACTCTGGTCTCCATAAGCCTCTGGGTCAACCATCAGATTTCACCCATCATGCACATGACCAAAAAGCAAGAGATGTTTCCATTTATGGCCAAAATTTAGTTTTCACACAAGCTCTCACCCCAAATTTTCCATTAAATTGATATTTCAGATGTAGCTATATTAACTTCACCTAAAAAGCCTCCAGCAAGTCCCCAGTCACTGCTCCCTGCCCCATAGTTTAGGAACCATGTGCAACGTGGGGATTTTGATACCATGATAATAATACAATGGACTAAGTGCAAGGTCAAGAAATAACTAAATATAAACACAGGCACAAGATTAGCCATCAGTACACCCCCTGAGCAATATTCCAGTTCCACTATAGTTTAAAATAGTTTGCAATTGTCCTAGAACACTGCAGCCACCATCATACTAACAGTAAACTTCAACGTCAATTGCCCCAGTGAAACTTGATATCATACAACACATGATCTGTGTCATAATAATCAAATAGTTTGATCTCATGTCAGGTTGAATTAGTACATGGGTGAATTTGAGTAGGTAAATAACAGTGTGGGGCGGGGAGACCAACAGGGGAGCCCCTGACCTCAGCACACTTAAACAGCAACAAAGGATTGAATATCTGACAGCCAGGCCCCATAGCTGTCAGTTGATATTCATATCAAAGAGGCTAGGTCAGTACACAGACAGTTCTACATGCGCACAGCTATATTTAGAGGCAAGGATAGATAAATTAGTAAAAAACAAATGAAGTATTTATTCAGCTGAATTCCCCAAATAACCATGCGGCACACTGTTAATATAGGACCTTTTCTTTTTCTTCTCCTTCTCCCCAGCTCGGTCTGCTCGATTCTAAAAAAATATAATACTTATACTAAATAC
>CM044447.1:117999032-118012469 GCA_024363595.1 Xenopus borealis | reverse complement strand
ATTCGTTACAGGCGGAATAAAGAAAAAAATAAACAAAACAAAATCAATTTTTAAGAATCAAGTGAGCAAGTAAGCGATGGAATTGCTCTTGCAGAAGCAATTATGAGATTTAGGCCTTATAATCCTGAGTAACTTTCCCAGATGACATTGGCAGGAGAAGGTGACTGCCTGGCTGTTCTCTGCACTACTGGTTCTGACTCCTGACACCACGTAACAGAGTTGCAGGAAATCTGACTTTTCCGTGGCGGAACTACCGGGGGAGCAGGGGGTGCAATTGCTCTGGGTTCCGCAGGTGAACGCGACGCAGTGAGAGGGTAGGGAAAACCCCCCGCGTCTAGTGCATTTGGGGGGGCCCGGGTGCATATCCTGCGCCCGAGCCCGGAGTCTCTTAGTTACGTTACTTCATTGTGGAACGCGTCAGAACCAGAGAAAGGGATAAATAAACACTGCTTTCAGTTGTGACCACAAATAAGGCTTTGGAGCTATTCTAGCGCAGCCCTAAGAAAAAAAAACTGGTTTGAGTCCATTAGAGGAGAACTAAAGCCCAACAAAGAAATAAGGTACATTATGTCTATGACCTTTAGCAGAGAAGATGGTACCATGAAAGATGCCCCCAGTGGCTCCCACATCTTTTTTTCTGTTGCCCAGATGGCTGTGACCATGTGCAAAGCCACGGACACTACTAAAACTTCAACAAAATGCAACACTTTGAAGGCCTGGATCATTACTGTTATAGAGAGGCTTGTACAGTAAAACAGTACATAAAATATGGCCACGTTCATTTTTAGGGTTTAGTTGCCCTTTAAAGTCACATTGCATCTAATATTATTTTAACCTCCTAATATTTCCCAAGCAGGGCTTTTGTTTTATTCATACAGCCCCTTTATGGAGAGATAAAACACCCTCCTTTCTTGCCAGTCCCTCTCGGGACAACTGGATAAATGGGAGTTAATTCCAGTTGTATATCAGGAGGGAGAATATGGATTGTAGTGGTGTAGTAGTGTAGTAGTAGATACGGATTGTTTCCTTTGCTCTACCCATGGCCTAGCCGCTAGAATGTTCTTTAAAATACAGTAATTCTCCAACTGAACTGATTCTGTGCTGTTTAGTGCAGCACAAGCTATAGAGGTTATTGGAATCAAAAGGATGGAAAGAAAGAACAGTTCCTGTATCAGCACTACTTATTGGGAACATCATGCCTTTAAGTGGGTCAGGATGAATTAAGAACAAATGTAATGTATATTAAGATTAAAAGTGTCCCTATACATTACATGTCCCTATTGGTTGCCAGCCAATACCCATCCTGTGGACCTGAGAGTGGCCATGTTTGGCTATTCAAATCAACTACATGCATTATGGGATTCTTGCTGCATGATGGGGGTTTATTGCATGTGTCCCCTTGGGCTTTATATATTGTATATTCAGATAAAAGGCTCCTACATCAAATCTTTCCAGTTCTGCAACCCTCATAAAAGGCGGTGGTTCACCTTTAAGTTAACTTTTAGTATGTTATAGAATGCCCATTTATAAGGAACATTTCAAATGGTCTATATTTTTGCTTTTTTTATAGTTTTTTTTTTTTTTAGCTTTTCTCTGACTCTTTCCAGCTTTCAAAGGGAGTCAACTGACCCTGTATAAAAACAAATGCTCTGTAAAGCTACACATTTACTGTTACTCTGTATTACTCATCTTTCTAATTAGGCCCTGTCCTATTCATATTCCCGTTCATGTCAATACATGGTTGCTGCGGTAATATGCTCCCTGGCAACCAGATTGCTGAAAATAGCAAACTGGAGTGAATAAAAAGCTCGATAACTCAAAAACCACAAATAATAAAAAATGAAAACCAGTGGCTAATTGTCTCAGAATATCACCGTCTACAGCCTATTAAAGTTAAGGTGAACAGCCCCTTTAAAGGAAAATTAAAGCTAAACATACAGAAAAACTGTCATGCTGAGCAACTTTCCAATATATATTGATGACAAATTTACAGTGGTATGAAAGTTATTTGTACATACATGTGCTATTGCAAGCAATATCTGTCCGTCCATTTTGGTTCTCTGTCCTGGTGCTTCTGATTTTTGAAACAGTGCATCAGAAGCCAGCTGATTAACAGACATCAGAAGTGCTGGGGAGATTTTTCATTTATATAAAAAAAAAATATGTTTATTTGTTATAAAGGCACCCAAGGGCCGCCCTTTTAAAGCAGCCACCCTTGATACAGGCCCTATAAATAAAAACGGCCCGGGGGGGGGAGCCGATGCCAACTAGTTATGTCACTGCTGCTTTTAATAGCAATTACGTTTACCAATAACCTAAAAACCAATGGCATTTTTTAAAGAATGCGTATGGAAAAGTAGTTTTTTTGTCTTTATATCCCCTTTAAAGATGCAAAAGAATACATCTTGCGTTCTACAAAGTAAACAGTGAGTTAAAATAAATGCCAGTAAGGCCCTTTGTACCTGCCCCTCCATTGATGCGGCTCCTTTCCCATAATAACAGTGGCTGGGAGAGTACATAAAAGTAACAGCTAATTTGTCACGTATGAAATGAAGGGTGTGCGGTGGCACTGACTGCGACTCTCTGCCGCCCACTCCTTCCCCAACGCTCCCACCTCCCGCTTGCTCAAGCTCAGGAATTCTACACAAGTGCTTTAATTGTGCTATTAGTGTCAACGAGACAAAAAAGCCGCTCATTTTGTGACATTCTTATAAAAGGAAGATCCACTCACTAAACAGTCATTGATTGGGCTGTGAGTGCGATATAAAAGAGTTATTTGTGGTAGGGATGCACCCACACTTGGGGCATGTTGAAACATTTGGTGCAACCCCATACCATTTGTGTCACTACCTCCTAATAAAAGCTGCGTCAGACTGGGGTATCTGTCCAAAAACCTGACCACAAGGGTATGAAGGCCCCAAACTTCACCCTTGTCGCAACCCCCCACCAATACATCATACCTAGGTCTACCTGGGTGACAGGAGCGCTCCGCCAATGAGGCCAGTCGAGAATCCTGCCTCAGGCGCCCCTCTAGGTACCAGGGGCAGCAAAAATGCCGCTCCTTGTACTGTAAGAGACGAATTTCCGGTTTTCAAACAGCAAATTTGGCTCTTCTAGTGCAGAACGCATAATTGCGCTCTGCACTAGCATCCTGGCACTCTCCGCCACCTTCGTGGAGGGGGGGCAGCAGCAAGAACAAGCTGCCTCAGGCGGTGGAGGGGCCAGGATCGCCCCTGCTTGCTGTTGTGGGGCCCACTATGGCTTAGGCCAACCAGAATATCTCCCGGTATAGCTCCCCCCACCCTCATGCAGCATATCACGATACCAGCCACCACCACCACTAACTGGGTGTTGTGGGCCCGATATTGCCGAGGCCCACCAGGATTTCATCTGGTGTAGCCTCCACACCCTCATGCAGCATATCTCCAGCCATCACCACTACCTGCGTGATGTGGGGCCCACTATGACCAAGACCCACTTTCTACCAATGTCCTGCTGGTGGCAGTGACCCTGATTAAAACCTGATAGGAGCACCGGGCCGGGGTATCAGGTAGGTAAAATTAGTCACTTGGGGGTGCCTCACTTTGGCACCCCCAAGTGTAAAATGCCTTTCCTTTTCCTTTAATATTTGCCTCCCTCTACCATAAAAGTTTGGAGTCCAGTTCTACTTGTGGCAGGAGACCGATGGGGTAATAACTGGGGCTCCTTTAGTAGTATGGGGCCCCACAATTACTAATGGAGGCCCTGCCAGGGGAGGACAAGTTTCAGGAAAAAATACACTGTCAATTTGGGCCTCCTAGGACCCACCAGGGAACCTGACATCCAGGGCCCACTATAACATCAATTAGAAACAGTGGCAAATTTATTAGACTTATGTTGGAAATTAGTAAGGACTAATGGGAATTCCCCAGACTATGAATTACTGGGGCCTGGGCCCACCAGGAGATCCTTTGACAGTCTAGTAGGTCAGTCCAAACCTGCCAATCACAGTCCTTATTTGGCACAACCTGGAACTTGCATGCCTGTTTTGCTCCCCAAATCTTTTTATTCTTGAATGTGGCTTATGGGTAAAAAATGGTTCGGGACCCCTGCTTTAGGTCTTCCTAAATGTAATTACATACATAAAATAAACCGAGGCATAAAAGCACTCAGGGAGGAGGACAGATGAGTAGAGACCATAATTTCTTGTATCACAGCAGCAGCTGACTGCGGAGTAACCATGAGATTTACTTATTGAATGGGGAGTGTTTGTATAACAAATGCTTATTTCCCATGTGGGACTGCATTGATTAGCTGCCATGTGTGTTAATCTGTAAATGGACGGTTATGACTTATTGCGGGTAACAAATGTGAACCAAATAAAAAAGCAAGAATACAATAATGCGGGCATGGGAGGGGGGAATGGCCTGTTCATTGGAGTGCAAGAAAGTGGCCTTTAAAGAACTAAGCCAAGCCGATTATTTTAAGATAGGTCACATTTATTCTCATTAGTATCAACATTTATAAAACGATCCAATAAGAAAGCACACAGACTTAAATTGCTGTTTTTTTTTTTTAAATTCACCATGTGCACAACATCAACGCATTTCAATCCCCCAGGGACAGATATTCTATATATCCCTTTCATTTTCTGGTATCTGCTAATCAGTTCTAAATGAGGAAGGAAAGAAGAACAGTTAACAGCATTTTTTATCTTGGTAAATTATCAGAGGCCTGCAGAGTATGTTTGAAAGAAGAATGTAAAATGATGCAATGATCGCTTTGGCTACTGTACATTTATCAGCTTCCACTTCAGCAACATCTCACATTGTGTACACTATTCCCTAGGAAAAAGAACATGTTGCTCCCAGGAAAAAGAAATCCAATAAATATTACGAAAGGAAAGAATATACTGTTTGTGCATTGGCAAATGCAGGGTCCGTTGTTTGTATGGGTTCCTAAGTGTCCCATGGGGCCAGTCTGAGTACGGCTTCCTGTTCTACAGAACAGGAAGTCAGAAATACAATGAAGTAAAAGGAATTTGGTCTTGAATAAACAATTCGATTGCACTCCTTAAGAAATGTTCCAAGATCCACTGTTGCTGTGCAGTTCCACCACAACTCCTTTGTTGAACTGAAGAAGCTACTTGGATGAGTGGTGAAATGTCTTCAATTATTACTCAACAAGTCCAGTTTTTTTAGAATTACTTATAATAGAAATAGCATGACCTGGATGAATGAAAATCTTCATAGTCATATCGCTTGTGTGTTGTTGGATCAAAGAATAATAAAGAAAAAAGGGATGCAGATCGCATCAGAGCACACCCGGCTTACGTGTCCCTCCAAACGTGGCCTCTTGCGAGACAATAGCACTTCCTCTCCGGTATATCTGGTTTACAACAAGAATCCCGCTTACAAAGGCGCTGTATTGGAAATCCATCAATGGACACGGACTATTTCATCCATATATCGGCTTTATTTTTGCACACATAGTAGTACAATTAGATTTGTGGTGGGTGTCCTGGACAAATCACATTTTACCACTATGTGTGCAAAAATAAAGCCAATATTTCAATGAAATAGTCCGTGTCCATTGATGGATTTCCAATATAGCGCTTTTGTAAGTTGGATCAAAGAATGCCCAGTAGTTCAAGGAAGGTAGAAATTGACTTCTTCTCACTGGTGGCACCAGTAGGGAAATGGTTACGTGGAGTGCAAACTCTACCAATATTGTGGCTGCAACCCTAGAAGGATATAAGTTAAGGGGGTACACTGTGTAATCTCACTTTAATTGAGGATATGTTGGGTTTTAGGTCCGCTGTGGCCACCATATAGTCTCAGTGGATGAGATAAAGGTGATGAAAAGTTTGCACTGCCTCCCAGGTTTCTAGGTGTAGAAATATCTGTATCACTGTATCTGGTGGGGCCCAAAGCCAAGAAGGACATAATTACTAGTTTAAGAAGAGGATGAATTGCATGGCTCATGCGGGACAAAAAACTGTTAATTGTATATCTGAGCTCATGGAGATGTAATATCAGCCTCTCTAGAGAAGAAATGGCTTTAAACGGTCCGTGAGTGGGAAGGAAATGAGTTGTAAGGCTTTGCTAATGGAACTTTGAGATTACCAACCGCTGTGTAAGAAGCTGCATCTAATTTTTCTACTCCCACCACTAACAAAGCATGTTGCTCTAATATTTCAGCAAACATGGGCTACAAAGACAGATAGACCTCTGAATGTACAAATTCCTGATTGGGCATGCAAGACGTTAGCTGGCCATAGACGCAAAGATCCTCTCATTTGCCAACATCGCCAAACGAGCGGATCTTTCCCAGATATGCCACTAATGGCATGGCTATATCGGGGGTAATCTGAATGTTCGGCCATAGGGGCTCCGACAGGTCAGTTGGAAGACAATCAAACCTGCCAGATGTCGACCGGGAAGACCCGTCGGAAGCACCCATACACAAGCAGATAAGCTGTCAAATTGGTCTAAACTACCGTTATCGGCGGCTTTATCTGCCCCTGTATGGCCACCTTAAGACGATTAAATCAGTTAGCAAAGGTCTAGCAATGGGGCCTCGGTAACTCATTGTATGACGAGAAAGGAGGCTCCTCAGTAGTAAGTGATAAAAAAAAACCTCTCTTATTCAATGACTAGAGCTGAAAGCTGCACAAAAGGGAATACAAGATGGTTCAGTAAAAACTGCTTTGTAGAAAGAAAAAAACGGTCCGCACACACCAATATTGCAGTCGGGGATAGTGCCCCTTTCTTTTAATGCCACCAGTTGTCAACGTTTTGGGGGGAACACAGCCTCCCTTCTTCATGGTCCTGAAGAAGGGAGGCTGTGTTCCCCCCGAAACGTTGACAACTGGTGGCATTAAAAGAAAGGGGCACTATCCCCGACTGCAATATTGGTGTGTGCGGACCGTTTTTTTCTTTCTACAAAGCAGTTAAGGTGACCTGGCTAGGTCAGCGGAGGACCAGCACCACCACGCAGATCAGTGGAAGGAGGTGTGCGGTGATTGAAATATTCATTGTTCCAGATTCAGTAAAAACTGGACAGCCAACTCTTTCCATGTAGGGGTATCCTTATGACCAAAGAATACATATCCCCCAAAGCCTTGAATGATCATCTGTTTTACAAACATAATACACCTTAGTCCACTATACCCTTAATTGCTCTGCACCACCGTTTGATTACCCAACTGTAATCCCAATTTAGGAGTGGCCTTAAGATCAAAGAATGAGTATCCCTCAAACCCTTGAAAGTTTATCTGTTATGCAAACATATTTCACCTTAACCCACTTAAATGTTCTGGACCATTGCTTGGTTACCCATGTAGGGGTGGCCTTATGCTCAAAGAAAGAATATTCCCAACACGCTTGAAAAAGGTGATCTGGATCCGAGTCCCGTTGATGTTTTGGCAGCTCCCCATGATGTCCTTTATTACACCAAGCCTTCTTCCAACATTAAACGTTAATAATTCAAATCAATAGTAATAAAACCACCTATCAGTATTAAATAAAAATATTTTGATGAATTTAAAAAAATCATTTAATTCACTTTAAATAATTAAATTAATAATGAAAATGTTTTGCGTTGTTGTTCTATTAAATATAAGGTTGAATATAATTTTAAAAAAATTACTACTGGGTCATGAACCCAATTCCAACATCTAAATCTATTATAAGTTGAACCACTTAATTCTGATATTTTATATACACCCCTTCCAGCTCCTTCTCTCTGAAAAAAACAAATCAACTCAGTCAACCCATGCTTGAACAGAATTCTTTCAAGCTCATAATTCCCTTTGTTGCCCTATCTAATCTCTATCACTTTAAAAATGTCCTTTTTTTTATGAAATGTTAAATTAGCTATAATTTTCCTAACAAATAAATCTGAGCTACTACAAAGCAAAGTCAACAATGGTTTCAGCCATTTGTATCATTTCAAGATTAGGCTTTGCTTTCTTGTTATTGTAACAACGGCTTCAACATCTGGAGATTATTTAATTTCAAAAGTGTGCAAGAGAGAAAGATTATAAATAGCTTTTTAGCTCTAAGAGAAAAGAGAACCAGAAGGAGAAAAGAGAGAAGAAGCTTGTGAAGGGGAAATAAAGAGGTAGAACTAGAAAAAGACAAGATGCACTCATGGCATCTATCTTTTTTGCCTTTTGGTCCACAATATTCAGGTCTAAATCTGGCCTTAAACATGAAGATTGGCTCTATCAAAGATATAACTGCAGCTTTGCAGGCCATTACATCAATGCACAGATGCAATCCTCAATCCATCTGGAAGATCAAACCTGGACAATCAATAGCTCTTCATTTTTCACCCAGAAATTAGTCGTTTGGGCCCTTCTACTGGCACCATACACTGGCCAATAAACTGCCGGCTCAGTCTGGAAGGAATATTCTATAGCACCAGTGTATCGCCGTCTTTTGACGGTGATTTCAAAGCATTTTCAGTTCAAGGGCCCTTTGGAGGTGCAACTCCACAATGACCTTTTGGCTCATAATAAGACTATAAGTATAAGAAAACATTGTTTTTTTCAGGCATTCAGCAATAGCTTCAAGAACATCTTGGGCATCAGATATACTTTTACTAAAAATCTCATCCTTACTAATCTTAATGCTGGACTTTCAGGTGTATCTAGAAGAGTCACTATACATCCTGTACAGATATCAATCTCTCTAACGAGCTTTTACATTAAGACCTCTGTAACTACTCCTAATCCTACTACGGGGACACCTCCACAATCTGGAATCCCGTTCGACGAGGCTGAGTCAGTGTTATAAATGTATTTTATTGTGTTCTGGTTCTATACACTATAGAACAACAGTTGCCACAGACATAGATCACTAATAACAAGTATTCAAGACTCTTCTCAGCCCGGAAGTTACTCAACCTTCCCATTAGGAGTTAACCTTGCGTTTATCTAGATTGAGACTCATCTATCATTTGGACTCTCAAACTATTGATTTCTGCTCCAAAGATGAGCATCATGAGCTTTACATCGTGGGCAAACAGAGACACATCACTTAGCTCTCCTCTAAGATATGAATTAACGGATTGCCACTACCTAGAGAAAATATTTAATGAAAGTATGTCCAAAAAAAAAAGAGTATACTTAAACACAGCAAAATTGCCACACGAAGCCAATGGTCTCCCAAATCCATAAATGGGTAGTATAATAGTTGACTCCATAATATTGTAAACAATATCATACAGCTTTAAATACAAGAGTGAAACAGCTCATTCCAAGGTGCAAACCTTTCCATCTGGAGAGCATCAGATGCTGAGTTTTGTTTAGTAACAGAACTTCAAGGCAATTATTTGTCCAATCTCCAACACAGAGTGGGAGGTAATTAATTTAAATTAATCCTTCAAAATCAGCAAACATCATTAACACTGACAAGGAAGAAGCTGGCAATGGGTGATGGCAGAGCAGAATGATACATCTTCCAATGCAGGAGTGACAGGAGGTGCATCTATTGCCAGGTGGAGTGTATGGTTATCACATACGGAAAACATGACACAACTCATTGAGAGCTAAAACAAGGCACGTTTACATTTTTTACATGGATATCTCAGAATTCTAAATGTTTTCCTGGAATTTTGTTTTGTAAAAGACCGAGCTTCTTTGATGGAAAATGGGTCACAGACAAGCCACTAATCAGCATGATGTCATAACTAATAATATAAAGTCAGGATAGGTGAGTGGACCTGCAAACCAATCAATTTCAGGATCTGTCACTTCATCATACAAGGTAAAGCAGAGAAAAAGTGTGGCCCGCTCTATAGGCTCCCTGTCAAAGATGGCCACTATCTGTGTGACCAACAGTTCTTATCCATTCCCTAAATACAGTTTACATGGGGTGCAGTTCAAAGGCTGCTAAGCCACCCTCAAATACAGGAGCTCCCAGTCATAACCAGTTTCTTAAAAAGAAAAAATATCCCCTTTTTGGATAACACAAACATGACTAATTCTGCAGATTGAAGGGAACCCATGATAATCCTAAGAACCATTTTCCCACATCCCTTAGTCTTACAGGGTCATACAACCTCTCATTTTGTACCATTGTGAAGTTATGGATTCTAGGACATGTAGCCCCCTCATTAATAGATGGCTGCTGAACATAGGTAGTGCTGTATCATGGGTGGGGAACACAGGACTCATCTCCATTTTTGATTCAGAGAGCTATAGAAGTTTTTTTATGTACAGGAAGGGCTGCAAAATGCAGAAAACACTACAGATTGCACCCTGACCCCACAGAGATGACTTCAGTGACTATCTTTGGCCACTGGAACTGAGCTAGCACTACATGTCTATTCCGGTTCATCAGTAGATGGACGACATTTTATTTTGGGAGGCTGCTGGAAGCCCAAAATACACTTTTTGTCTTGAATAGTGAACACCCGTCAGTGCCAGAGTTGGAACTTTTCAGCCCAAAGTAAACACACTACAGCCACGAGTAAACTCTGCCATCATCTTTAGACACTTCTCTAAAACCATACAAGAAGCCACCAAAGACAAAGGACATATAATGGGAGAGGGATTATAGTGAGTCATCAAAGTAGATAAGCACCAAATTCCGGATTCAATCAAATCCGAACGTTTTTCAGCAGGATTCAACCAATTCCAAGTGCCTGGCCAAACCAAATCAGAACCCATAAATAAGAATATTTTTTTCTGTTGAGACATTCATGGAGTAGCAGATGAGAAGATGGCCAGATGGTTACTCAGAGGAGAAGCTACAAGTGACTCTTAGGGTAAGGCCAGACGGGAAGATTCGGGGAGCTTTGTCACCTGGCGACTAATCGCCTCTTCTCTGGGCCGACAAATCTCCCCGAACCGCTTCCCCCTGCCTTCCAGCTGATTAATGAATAATCGCCTAAATCTATTTAGGCGCTGGCTTTTCCGAAGTCGCTTGAAGTTTCCTCCTTGAAAAAATCTACACAAAACTTAGAAATATACTTTAATGGCATATCACGTTACTGATGTGGCATAAAAGGGTCACTTAAAAATGCAGAAAATGTGGCAGACAAGGCCTAACAGTAACTTAGTAACAAACTGCATGTTTCTGCAGAAATTAACCTGTCTGCTCAGCACTGGGCTTGTACCATGCTTTCCACAGAAACAGCGAAAAAACACAAATACATTCTAAGCATACCAGATGGACAGACAAAGCATTAACCCGCAAGACTTCAAAATAAGTTAACTACACGGAATTTCATGTTGGCACAATGAGATTGCACTAAAGGACCTCACTGACATTCTACCAAAGCGATTTTGTACAGAATTATAATTACGGACAAGCCAATATTCCGAGCATTAATGCCATATCTATATTTATTGATGCCAGCCTCCATTAAATCCTTTACACTGTGGATAGCGGCCAATGCTAATGATGAACAAACACAGAGGCATTAAGTACCGTAATCTGCTCATAGAATGTTAAGCGCCTCCGTCACATCAAGGTGCCCCATATACAGAGGACTTAACGGTCTATGATCACATTATCTGATTAAAAGCCAATGTTTGCTTTATGTTCCTTTAATCTGCATGCTAGGAAGTCTTTAATGGGTGTTGATATTAGGGCTAGTAATGAAGCAGCCAGGGGAAGGCCTCAAACGCAAACCTACTCTGGCTTTGAAAAGAGCAACAACTTCCTTTTCGTTCAAGTTATTTTTCTCTGTACTAGATTTCATATATAACCATATATAACCAGGGCTACCATTAGAAATCCCTGGGCCCTGTACAACAAAATTTCACCCACCCTGGCCCCTAAGCCCCAGCTTAGATCCCACCCACTCCACACCACAGTTAAAAGGCCACACAGACATCAGAGTTATAAAATGCCATAAATTGTCAGGGTCCCCTTACAAGTTAAAACTATTTAAACTGAGAATATTTTTCAAAAAAACATTGGTGGCAGGGGCCTATAGAGTATTAAAATAATACATTGGTAACCTGGGGTTAAAAAAAAACAAAAAACACAAATTGGTGTTCAGTAGAACTGAACTTGTGGCTGGGCTATTTTAGTGTCTTCGGGTCTTTTTTAGGACTTAAACTCAGCTATTTTCGTTCAGCTGATTACAGAAGTTGTTGGAAAGTTCGGCAGGTGCCCTGACTAATCCAGGAAGTTCAGCAAGGCCGGGCCTGGTAAAGCTGTGCCCCCCTGATGGCCCTGTATATAACGGATGCTGCCATGAAACATGGAGGTCAGCAAAGTATGAAGAGAAAAAGCAGGAGAGCTACAAAATACAAAAATCTACATGTTATAGCCAAAATTATCCTCCAGACACCTTCTTAGTTGGGACACCTTCTGCTAAGTTTAAAAAGTTGCCTCTGGAAGAAACGTCAGCACAAAAAGTGTTGAGTTTTTTTTCCACGTGAACCAGAGGCAAAAAGACCGAACATCACCATGCGCAATGCCAAGAATTGTCTGCAGTAAAGGTTAGCAGCATTGGTTTGGGAAATGCCAGGAGAATATTACCTGCCTGAAAGTTTAATACTTGCAGTAAAGGAAAAGAACCGTCTGGGGTTGTTTTTCATGGCTTGGGTTTTGGACCCTTGGTTTCATTAAAGGCAAGCCTTAAAGCTACAGTGTACAAATGAGATTTCTGACAATTCGGTGCTTCTTACTTTGGAACAACAGTAAGGGGAAGGATTTTTAATGTTTTCAGCACAAAATGTCCCCTTCACAAAACAAAGTCCATACAGAATGGGTTTGTTGAGATGAGAGAGGAAGAACTTGACTGAGCCCTGACCTCAACCAAACTGAACACCTATGGAATAAAATACAATACCATCTGCAAGCACCACCCCCCAAACACAAGCATATGCAATTTAAATTTAAACTTAAATTTGCCACTACCATGAGTGGGGGAGAGGCTAGATTCCAGGCAAGGGATTATGCTAGATTGCCAGAGCCCACCAGATTCTTTTCCACTGCCCCAGCAGCCAGGAATGGACTGGGAATCAAAATAGGCCCTGGCATTTCAGGTACACAGAGGCCCAATCAGCCCACATAGAGGCCCAAACAGTCCCCACCAGCCCACTAAATACTGACTTTCTATGGCACCTTATAGTAGCCCATCTGGCATTTGCCCTAACCCACAGATTGCCAGTCCGGGCCTGCCAGCAGCCCAGTCTAACACTGGGCTGTAAGTCAAGCTATCCCTGATATCATTGTCTAACCTCTTACATTTGTATGGAAGAAAATCATACTAGCAATGGTCATCTCAAGGGTTTGTGAACAGAACTGAATAGATAAATAGCATGAGGTTGGGGTATATAGTTCCTGCAGAGTGAGGGAGTTATTGGAGGGTAGCGACTTCATTGCCTTGAAAGAGGTTGGGTTATGCAAGCCCCTTCTTGCCAGCCCAATGATCTCACTTGTGTCCAGCCAAGTAGAGGACAGTGGATGTTTTAAAGGGGTTGTTCATCTT
>CM044447.1:117863779-117881008 GCA_024363595.1 Xenopus borealis | reverse complement strand
ATATCGGGCTGATCTGATCGTGGGATCATAATGGAGGCCAAATGGACGGTCGGATCGTGGGACCGCATCAACGAACAGATGCGGCCGCAATCAGACGGGATTTTTAGTCCCACCAGATAGATATCGATCGGTGAAGACCATCGGAGGGCCCCATACACGGGCCAATAAGCTGCAGACTTGGTCTGTTGGCAGCTTTTATCGGCCCGTGTATGGCCACCTTAAGGGAGCTGTTATCTGGTTACCTTCCCATTGTTAGGCTGCTGGGGGGGGGAGGGGGTGATATCACTCCAACTTGCAGTACAGCAGGAAAGCATGACTGAAATTTATCAGAGCACAAGTCACATGACTGGGGGCAGCTGGGAAATTGACAATATGTCTAGCCCCATGTCAGCTTTTAAAATAAAATATAAAAAAAATCTGTTTGCTCTTTTGAGAGATGGGTTTCAGTGCAAAATTGTGCCGGAGCAGCACTATTAACTGATGCATTTTGGAAAAAAAATATGTTTTCTCATGACAGTATCCCTTTAACGTTTAATATGTTAGAGAATGGCTACTTCTAAGCAACTTTTCAATAGGCCATTTTTTTCTTTTTGATATTTTTTTTTAATGATGTGCCTTCTTCATCTGACTCTTTCCATCTTTCGAGTGGGGATCACTGACCCCATCTAAAAAACAAATGCTCTGTAAGGCTCCAATTTTATTGTTATTGCAAATTTGTATCACTATCTATTTAGGTAATTTGGACCCTAGCTAAAATATTCAATGGAAAATGCAGAACTGGGACGGGGTTTGCTTCCTTTATAGTTGTATAGTAATCTCCCCAGCCAGTCTCCTACCTGGGAACAAGGTGGGATGGGCTGGAATGAGAGTATGATATAGAGAGTGATATTCTGAGACAATTTGCAATTGTTTTAATTTTTTATTATTTGTGGTTTTTTAATTATTTAGCTTTTTATTCAGTAGCTCTTCAGATTGCAATTTCAGTTTACTAGCGTCCAAATTACCCTAGTGTTGTGTTTGGTAGTCGAGGATGAGTAGAGTATAACAGTGCTTTATTAGCAGGCTCATGCAGCCATTACACAACAGTATCATAAACTCTTAAGCAGTATAGATAGTCATGTGTATGCACAGTATAACTTGTGCACAATGCCATCTACAGGGCATTTGTATAAACACCACATATTCCCCCTATAGTAGGAAAACATTTGGATAATAAACAGCAACAATGAAGCGGTATGCAAATAGTAAGCAATATTATGCATTCTTCACATCACATAGTCCTTGGTCCATGCAGGTAGTTTTATGATTCTCTCACTACGCCTTATAGGTTCATTTTCATCAGACCTACGGCAGTTGGTGTCAGGAGTAAGAAAATGTCCTTCATCAAATGGAGCTTCTCCAAAGTCATATTTAACAGGAGCAAGACGACTTGCATTCCATATGCGTCCATCAGACAGTTCATATGTGTATGGTCCTCGCTGGCATCTCACTTCAAGTTGTGTAGTAAATTTAGATTGTCCTTGTTTCAGTATTCCTGGTTTCTTAATTTTGACTAAAGATCCAGGCTGACGTTTTCTGTCAGTATAAGCCTTGTATTTGGCTTGTTGACGTTTGACAATGTCTGCAGTAGAGGAGTTTGTAGGAACAGTATTTAGTGGAAGTTTGATGTCTGCAACATGTAACCTATTGCGCATCTGTCTGCCATGTAATAATTCAGCTGGAGATGCTTCAGTTGTTGCATGGCATGTTACTCTGTAGTTATGTAGGAAGTCTGTTGTAAATACTTTCCAAGATTTCCCAGTAAGATTTGCTGTCTGTAGTGCTTCTTTCAGACTTCTGTTGAATCGCTAGATTTCTCCATTTTGCTTGTGGGTAATACACTGAAGATTTTCTGTGCACAATATTCCTCTCTCTCAGAAAGATTTCAGACTCAGCTGAAACAAACTGTGGTCCGTTATCTGATATTATCTCCTTTGGATTACCTTCTCTGCTGAAGACTGTAGACAGAAATGTTATTACTGTAGCTGATGTTATATGAGAAACAATTGCAATTTCTGGCCATTTACTGTAATAGTCTATCAGAGTTATTGCAAATCTGCAGTCTATAGGAGCATCTGCAAAAGGAACCAAAATATCAATAGCCATTTTTTTCCAAGCTGAATCAGGAAATAGTACTGGCTGAAGTGGTGGTGTATGTGTGACAGCAGTTTTGTAATGATTCTGACAAGTAACACAAGAATGAATGGCAGCATCCATTGCTGGCCACCAGTATAGCTCTCATAGGCTTTGTTTTCTACGTACAATTCCTTGATGACTCTCATGTGCAAGTTGTGAGGTCTCTGGTACCAGTTAGGGATGGCGCGAACCGCGGAAAAAAAGTTCGCGAACATGTTCGCGAACTTCCGGAAAATTGCGAACGGTTCGCGAACCCCATAGACTTCAATGGGAAGGCGAACTTTAACAGCTAAAAAAGACATTTCTGGCCAGAAAAATGATTTTAAAGTTGTTTAAAGGGTGCAACGACCTGGACAGTGGCATGCCAGAGGGGGATCAAGGGCAAAAATGTATCTGAAAAATCCATTGTTGACACAGCGCTGCGTTTTGTGCTGTAAAGGGAAAAAAGTCACTCAGGTGGTTGTGGACACTGTAATATTATTGATATTTAGACAGAATGTGAACAAGCTCACACAGCTAGATGGCAGTTGTTTGAAGAACACACTGGGCAAAAAATGCCTACAGGGCAAATAATGGCTACAAGGTCAACGTATACACTACTACAGCGGTGGATACGGATTACGTAAAATATATTATGGCTGCTTGAAAAAAGTCACTCAGGTGCTTTTTCTGGAGACTGTAATATTATGGATATTTAGACAGAATGTGAACAAGCTCACACAGCTAGATGGCAGTTGTTTGAAGTACAGTAGATTACTAGCCAGCAAACTTACTATCCACTGTCCCTGAAATCACTAACAGCTCTCTCACTACACTATCTCTTCCAAGCAGCACACACAGGCAGAATGAAAAAACGCTGCAGGGCTTCGGTTTTTATAGGGAAGGGGAGTGGTCCAGGGGGTGTGGGGGTGGTCCAGGAGGGAGAGCTTACTGATTGGCTGCCATGTATCTGCTGGTCTGGGGGAGAAATTGCAAAAAAAAAGCGCCAACTAAGGCGAACCCAAATTGGCGAACGTTGCGCGACGTTCGCGAACTTCCGGCGAGCGCGAACAGCCGATGTTCGCGCGAACAAGTTCGCCGGCGAACAGTTCGCGCCATCCCTAGTACCAGTAAGCAATGAACTCCATGGACAACATAGCCATCTACTAAGGACAGTTAGTGTCTAATCCTATAGTAAGTTTGAAGATCAGGACTGAGTTTCTTCTCAGCATTTGGCCATTTGCTTTGTAAGAAGTCCCCTAGTTTTACTTGAATTGGACATGTGAGGCAAGCTTGTTTAACATCAGCAGCTTTAAAGAACAAGTAAACGTTTTTTTTTCTATCTCTAAATTTGCTCTAAACAGCCCCCCAGATTAATGTACCTTAGTCCCTGCTGCAAGCCCAGCCCCTTAGTTTACTGAGCAGTCCATTTGCTGCTGTTCCACAATAGAGAGGAAGAGGGAGCCAGTGTTTCATTAGTAAGCTAGTTTCCCCAAGCAAAAGCTGCTACACACACTGCTCTCTGCTATGTCACATTATGCAAATGATCTCCAGGACTAGTCACAGAGATAAGGTCAGCTCAGTAAGCTAAGGGGCAGGGCTTCACTCTGCACCAGGAAGAAGGGGAAACAAGCTGCTGATAACACAGAAACCAGAGCAGACTTGCAGCAGGGACTAAGGTACATTAATTTGAGGGGCTGTTTAGAGCAAATTTAGAGATAGAAAAAAAAAACGTTTACTTGTTCTTTAACTATAGATGATAATATATCAGTCAATGCCATGTCCTCAGCCATAGTCTGAAGCATCTGTAGTAACCATAGTGGGTAGTGCCGGATCAAACAAAGCAAGCACCGGACTGTTCACAATGAACTGTTTCACTATTTCAAAGCTATGTGGAGCAGTCTCTGACCAAACCAGACTTGAAGTTCCACATAGCAGTGCTCTAAGTGTATCCACAACTGAAGCATAGGCAATCTCCTCAATTTCTGGTGTACTGGTTTTAAAGGGGTGGTTCACCTTCATGTTAACTTTTAGTATATTGTAGAAGGGCCAATTCTAAGAAACTTTTCAATTGGTCTTCATTATTTATTTTTCCTATTCTTTTAATGATTTGCAATTTTCTTTCAAATGGTGGGTCACTGACACCATCTAAAAACAAATGCTCTGTAAGGCTACAAAGGTATTGTTATTGCCACTTTTTATTACTTATCATTCTATTCAGTCCCTCTCCTATTCATATTCCAGTCTCTTATTCAAATCAATGCAGGGTTGTTTGGGTAATTTTTACCCTAGAAACCAAATTGCTGACACAGCAAACTAGAGAGCTGCTGAATAAAAAGCTAAATAATTATAAAACCACAAATAATAAAAAGTGAAAACCTATTGCAAATTGTCTCAGAATATCATTATACTAAAAGTTAACTCAAAGGTAATCAACTCCTTTAAATCTGGTCTCAACTTAACTTGTGCACAAAGTTATTTGCACAGCCCAGTGAAGTGTTGTTTTGTGGTGACACTTTAGACACTGGCTGTGTGGCAGGCACTGGTGCTTTAGTAATGAGTCCATCAACTAATTGTAAATTTAATGCAGCAAAGAGATCCCTACAAGCATAACAGTACCCTCATTCACAACATAAAAGTAATATTTTGCAGTATTTGATTCAAATTGTACAGTCACTGGCAAGCAACAAAGCACAGGGATTAGATCCTTTAATTAACTGAACAGTCTCAGGGCAAGTTCAACACGTGTATCTTTTGCAAAGTATTTAAAACATATATCCTTTGGTAGTATAGAAACAGCTGAACCTGTATCAAGCATCAGATTAATGGAGTGTCCCTTGTCAGTAGAAGCATATTGACATTGACAGTGCATATAAACTTGTCTGGAATAAATGTACAAGCTTTATCCACACTTAATACTGTAACATTTGTTGTAATGACTTCATGAAAATCTTTAGCAGAACTATGACAAATTTTAGCAAAGTGTCCTACCTTTCTGCATTCGCGACACTGTACAGCTTTTGCAGGACATAATTGCAATGTGTTGTGTGAACCACATCAAAAGCAGTATTTTTTATGTGTATTTGCTGCACGGTTTTGCAGTGTATCCCTTTATTTAGCACTGTATTTTCTGTGCATTATTAGGTCACAGTACTGGGTTCACAATTAGCCTTTGCAAGGGTTAAATCCTACTCTAGGAGCAGCCTCTCTCTAATGTGAGGTGAGTTTGTTTTTTCCATTATTTGGTCTTTTAGCATTTCATCTGTTAGATGCCCAAACTCACAGGTAACAACCGGCTCTCTCAAAGCTGCTACAGATTGTACTGTGGATTTACCATTATGTTGTCCACGTTGGTGGAATTTATATCTTTCAGCAATGACATTTACTCTTGGGACAAAAAAGTTCTTTATAGCAGTAAGAGCAGTTTCATAAGTCTTATCAGGTAATGGTAATGTATAGAATATACGCTGTCCCTCTGCTCCCAGGCAGTGAATAAGTAAAGCACGGTTTCTAGCAGCGGAAATCTCCCCTTGGTCAGCAGCAATAATGTAATTATCAAACATACGGATCCAAGCAGTAAAAGGTATGGTAGACTCAGCAGGGTTTGGGATAAAGGCTGCAGGCTGCTGCAGATGTAGAAAAGACATCTTGTTGCCAATTTGTTGTGTTTCAATAGCCGAGGTTGAGTAGAGTATAACAGTGCTTTATTAGCAGGCTCATGTAGCCATTACACAACTGTAACATAAACTCTTAAGCAGTATAGTCATGTGTATGCACAGTATAACTAAATATAATGTGCAGAGTGCTATCTACAGGCTATTTGTATAAACACCACACCTAGCAACCATGCACAGATTTGAATAAGAGACTGGAATATGAATAGTAGAGGCCTGAAAAGAAATATGAGTACTGTATTAAAAAGTAGCAATAACAATAAATTTGGAGACTTACAGAGAATTTGTTTTTAGATAGGGTCAGTGACTAATCAGAGAAAAAAAAACTATAACAAATAAATAATGAAGGCCAATTGAAAAGTTGCTTAGATTTGGCTATTCTATGACATACTAAAAGTTAACTGAAAGGTGAACCCCCCTTTAAGGACATTCCTGCTGTTTTTCCATTGTCTTATGACCGATTTCCTGTTCCTGTCTAAGCTGAGAGCAAGTCTGGAGCAGGGCTGTGTTACCTGCCATGTTGCAATAAATGTACCAAAGTTCCTGTGCTTGTCTGACTGCTTCATCTGAACTAACACAACAGAATAAATTAAACCCACTGCTAGCCAAGCAGTTTTTCACACCGAATATTTACATTTGAAATAAACCTCTATTTCACCTCCTTAAAGGGCAAGGAAAGTCTAAAATAGAATAAGGCTAGAAATGTTGTATTTTGTATACTAAACATAAACATGAACTTACTGCACCACAATCCTAATCAAACAAATGATTTATGCTTTCAAAGTTGGCCACAGGGGGCTGTCATCTTGTAACTTTGTTATACATCTTTGCAAGACTAGACTACATACACATTCTCAATGTGGTCTGGGCTTCTTAGGGATCATCATAAATGATCAAAAAACAAAGCTGCTTGAGTTCTGCATGGCTGGTAAGTAAGGCGGGAGCTCCCTCTGCTGTTCATAAGTATGATTGTTTCCCTGCCAGAAGTTAGGGACTGTCTGACAATTCCTATCCACAGAAGTAAATGAAGGGAGAATTTCACTGCATACAGTCAGGTTTCTTAATTTCTTTTTCATTAAATAAAGTAAAAATGGGATTTTATTTCTTTGCCTTTCCTTGCCCTTTAAGGTGGCCATAGAAGTAGAGATCCGCTCGTTTGGCGATGTCGCCAAACAAGCAGATCTCTCCCCATTATGCCCACGTTGAGGTTCGTGATAGCGGGCTGAACTGATAGTAGGCCCTAGGGCCCAACAATCAGATCATAATGCATCCGATACGGGCGGTCGGATCACGGGACCGTATCAACGCACAGATGCTTCCACGATTCGACAAAATATTTTAACCTGTCCGATCGAAATCTGGACGACTTTCGGACAGATAGCGAATTGGACGCCCGCGATCTGAATTGGATTGCAACCCCTCTGAAATTACCCCTGACCCCCATTGTTTATAAGGATACAATATACAGGATATTCATGGGTCTTGTGTATTATAATGAGATATATATATACTTTTTTCTTCTTTTCTAGTTTGCAGTACTGGAGGGGAGAAAATGGAATTTCTTGAAAAATCTGACACCACAGAAGCAACCGACACATTTGGAAAATATGTTTTTATTTGAATTAATGTACAGTATATGCAAAGGCTGCAAAATAGACATTTGTTAGAATGGGTGTGTATATCCTGGCGCGCACGGCCTTAATTTTATAATAATAGGCAGTGTCAGACTGGGCCTCCTAGGGTCCAGCATAGAACCTTTCCATTGGGGGCCTTCACTGTGCACCATTAGATTTACAAATATCGGTTTCTATAATACACACTTCTATGGTAGAAACTGGATTTGTTATACAGTGGGGCCTACTGGGAGTTTCCCTAGTATCCTGGCAGGCCAACTGACCCCAAAAATAAACTTTCATCAATACAGCGCTGCACAATATGTTGGCACTCTAAAAATAAATGTTAATAATAATAATAATAGAACCTTGTATTTCCCTGACAATTTAATATTTCTTTACCATATTCATCAATGTCCTTTTGTTTCTTATTTATCCCATCCACCTGTCCCAACTGGCCTCTAACTTTCATATTCCCTCCATCCTCTGCCCAACTGTCCTTTCCCTCTCCATTCTCTTATCGCAACCTCATGTCTCTCCAAGGGTAATCCATAGGGAGGCTAGGTGCCGGTTACCCATTTTGGGCCTTCTTATTAAAGAAGCCCATTCCCTCTGCTATAAGTTGCAGTGGGGTAACTACCAGGGGAGCAGGGGGTGCAATTGCACCAGGGCCCGCTCCCTCTTGGGGCCCACCCAAAAAGGCTAGGAGAACTCCAATGTGCAATTCATAGGGGGAGAGGGGGCCTGGGTGCCAATCCTGCACCAGGGCCCACCAGCGAGTAGCTACGCCACTGAATCAGACAGTACAACTCTGCCTCTCCCTACAATCAGTCGGCATACATTAAAACCTACCCAGTTCTCGTAGAGCAGTTCTACAAACCACATTACTTCCCTTCTCACCTTTTCTTATTCACTTTCCCTTTTCCTCTATTTTTGTGCACTTTCCCTTTTAAACAACCACTGGAAAACTTACTAAAGTGTGATCCAATGTCTTGGATCTAAGTATTCAGACCTTTTTATAGGAGTGCTAATGAAAATAAAAACATTTATTTGTCTACCATATACTCGGGCCTCCTGGGCAGTGGGCAAATCATTTATCCACTAAAACCCTGCAACTCTGCTACAAGCTAGGACCCTGGCAAATTAGAGCTACATGTATCTCTGGGTCTCATTTGCCATGGGACCCCTGTCTGACTAGGCTACTCTCCTGTCACTCCAATGTTGACCCTGCCCCTTATTATTCATTTAGTACGTGCTCAAAAATACAATTCTGTTTCACCCACTGAAATAGCTGTAGCAACAGCACAACCATACATATATGTAACTTGTGAAACCCCATAACCTCTGATCATAAATATAAATATATATATATATATATATATATATATAGTGATCCCCACAATTGTACATTGTGTCACCAACTTAGCTCTATAAATCTTGTCCCACTATTAAAATATCTGCACTTAAAGGAAAAGTAAATGTTTTTCTTTATCTCTCTGTAAATTTGCTCTAAACAGCCCCCCAGATTAATGTACCTTAGTCCCTGCTGCAAGTCTGCTCTGGTTTCTGTGTTATCAGCAGCTTGTTTCCTCTGCTTCCTGGTGCAGAGTGAAGCCCAGCCCCTTAGTTTACTGAGCAGTGCATTTTGCTGCTGTTCCACAATAGAGAGGAAGAAGGAGCCAGTGTTTCATTAGTAAGCTAGTTTCCCCAAGCAAAAGGTGCTACACACACTGCTCTCTGCTATGTCACATTATGCAAATGATCTCCAAGACTAGTCTGAGAGATAAGGTCAGCTCAGTAAGCTAAGGGGCGGGGCTTCACTCTGCACCAGGAAGAAGGGAAAGAAGCTGCTGATAACACAGAAACCAGAGCAGACTTGCAGCAGGGACTAAGGTACATTAATCTGGGGAGCTGTTTAGAGCAAATTTACAGATAGAAAAAAAAAAGGTTTACTTGTTCTTTAACATTTTCAAACATCTTCTATCATATACACCTATGTCCCTACAAGAAAAATTATAGTTAAAGGTAAAATAAAATTTAACTACACTTTAAACTAAGCTGAGCTCTAAGAATCTGTAAACTATGTAGTCAAAATAATTTTATCAAGTGCCATATATTATTTATCCTGTATAGTAAATTACAACTTCATGGTTTTCCATGTTCCACAGCAACCAATCAGCGTGTATCTTTTACTTTTCTAGTCTGGTTTTCAGAAACTAGTTGATTCGTTGTTGTACATTATGGAATAAGGGCAGAAGGTTGGACATGGCAATACAGTAGATAAACTTCAGGGACTTGACTTTTGATTTGCAAAAACATAAACTCAGGGTTGGACTGGAGTTCCAAGGGCCTATCAGAGAACCAGACATGAAGGACCCACTCTTACAACAAGTAGATGGAGACAGATCTAAATGCAATAGGTGTCCTATAGAACTATGGTGAGAATAGAAAGGGTCTTCTAGGCCCACTAAAGGATACTTGGGTACTCTGGCAGGCCAATCCATCCCTTTATAAAATAAATATAATTAAGAAATGAAAGAGCGTGTTGAGTAATAAGGCAGGAATTATAAAACTGTGATTATACTGATTAGACAGCAGTCAAGAGCCAAGCACATACAAACAAAATCTCCATATCACCATACCCAATAACTTGCCACTGGTCTCAGCTAAAATGGATCAGACATACTGCACAGCCTTAGAAAAGCAAGTATAGTTTGAGGATCATCCCTGGAGAAATGTGGGGAAATTGGAGGATATAATATTAATCAGGGAACTAATATGTTACAAGCAAGCAGCAGTGCTGAGTCCCATGTGCCGCTAAACACACTGAACCACACAGTGGTTAAATTGATTGAAAATAATATATATATATTTAAAAAGGAATACTGCTCATGCCGCTCTGAGAAGTTTAATACAGCCTTCAGTGGTTTGGACTGCATTATCCAGGTGCTTTGAGATAAGACGCAACAGCAAGCGATGGGATCATAAGATACTATCCTCACTCAAGTCATAGGTTTTAGATCTTCTTTCTGGGTTGTTTTGTAATGAGAAGAGAGTCCCTATGTCCTCGACATCACTCTCCAGCTCCCGGACAAAATAGCATGAGTTGTCAATGGCAGAATTGTTGGGGGAGTAGAAAGGGTTGATGGGATCTCTATGAGGCTTTCTTCTAGGTTCTTGATGAGCCGCATGATGAACATGATGATTTGTGAGGGACTGTAAAGGTGCCGCATGAACCAAGATGACATTGGGGACATTTTTTTTCTGACGTCACTTAAGGAAGAGGCGGATTTTCTTATCTCCCAGGCATAACCTTAAGAAAAACAAAACAGGATAAATGTGAGGGACTGTTTTAAATGCCTGACTGTCACAATGTTTGAACCCTAGACAAACGGATTTTCTTATCTCCAAGGCATAACCTTAAGAAAAACAAAGCAGGATAAATGTGAGGGACTGTTTTAAATGCCTGACTGTCACAATGTTTGAACCCTAGACAAACACTTTAGTTAGTGAATAGGGGCCCAGTTCCTTCAACTGCCAGTACTCTCAGAGACACATGTACTTCTGTCTTGCCACTACAACCCTAGTGTAGTACTTTCTGGTTGTCCTTGTGCTAGTGTTGTCTCTGTACTTGCCATGTAGAAGGAAGTCCATGTTTCTCATAATGCAAATGGTTCTTCTGGCTTTTGCTCTGGAATGGTCTGTTTTTGTTTTTTTTCTCCTTACCTTACTATTCCTCCGACCAATAGGCCACCTGCCATGGGTCCAACCCAGTATATCCAGTGAAAGGTCCAGTAATCAGACACCACAGCTGGGCCGAAGGCTCGTGCAGGATTCATGCAAGCTCCCGAGATAGCCCCACTGCAAAAACAGCACCATTCATCAAAACACAACCTTAGAAAGAGGATATATTTGTAGCACTCTCTCACTCTATAGGAGACTCAATGGAAGTACATGAATTGTAGAAAATTAAATGCAGGGAGAAGAGATCATAGATGACACTAAGAACTTCTTATGCATCTAAATGTTGTTGCAATGATAACAAGATACATTGTGATGCGTCCCTGTGTGGTTTACTGGGGCCCACTAAGGAACCTAGCATTTAGCCCGCTGCCTAGACTGGGTCCTACTGGGAAAACCTTTACTCTGCCAGGCCAGTCAAAACCTGATAGATTTATCTCTTACCCAGCAAGAATATCCACAGTGACAGTAAACCCAATACAGAAGGGGGCCAGAGGAGTCCTTGACTTCTCGTTGATGGCTCCCATGCAAACTGCAAACACCAGGAAGAAGGTCATGATAATTTCCGCACCGATAGCTCGGGCAACTGCCTCATCACTTCTCACAGTCGTAAATGCAGCTCCAGTGGCATTTTCAAAATTTGTCTCCGCTGACACAGCCTGTAACACACAATACAATCTCCTCTTAAAAAACTGCTCTGTCAAACGTTTTCCAGACAAGGCTGTGATCAGTTATAGGGGACATTTGGGTTAGTGATAGTGGTGGGCTGATTAGCTACCAAAGCATTTGCCCTTAGCAACAAATCAGATATTTTGAAATTTGTAGTAGAATTATAAAAACATATTGCTGATTTAGTTCTGCTGGTAACTGTTATTAAATTACCAGCTTTAGCTTACCATTGCCAGTGCTGCTCCAATCATCCCCCCACAGAGCTGGCAGACCCAATATGGAACTAAGAGAATAATATTCAGTCCTCCAATTAACCACGCGGCCAGGGAAACGGCAGGATTAAAATGGCCACCACTGCAACAAAACAAAAACACATTCTTTATCACCTTCCTTTATGGTCTATTATGTATTCTAGTAAATAGATCCAGATGTTTCACGGAAACAAGTTAGAACCTTATCGTGCCACTGATATTGTCTAATGAAGGATAAATAAAGGTTAATTGATTATTGATTAAATCAAATAAATAAAAAAAACTAGAAAATAAATCAATTGTTGGGAAACAAATTGTTGGGAAGATCTAGGGAGAAGAAATTAGGGCAACTGGAGGTGGACGAATTTTAAGATTGATAAAATAAAGTCTTGCTGAAAATTAAATTGGAAGGCTGGAAGACAAGCGAATGGTTTAGGGGAGACTGGAGCAAGCAACCGGACTTCTTGAGTTTTCAACCAAAGAATCCTAAGAAAGTCCACTTGCTTTAGAATTAACTCTACTAGATACTGTATCAAGACCTGAATGAATGAGAATCTCCTAGACATGTTGAACAAAATAGTCTTGACAAAACTATATGTTTAGTAATGATTCATAAGATTGGAGTTTAGGAGCACAAGAAAACAGAGACAGGGATGCCAACCTATAGTAGGCAGTTGCTACACAGTGAAAAAAAAGTTAGATGTAAAATAGAATGTGTCTTTATTGAAAAGAAAACAAAAAGGTCCTAGATCGAAGAAGGGTCTAGAAAATAGAAGATGTAAGAAAACAAAAAAGAACTAACCTGGCTAACCTGGCAAATGGCAGCAGAAGCAATTGTGAGGAAGAAGGTATAGAAGGATCAAAGGAAAGGAGAAGATCTTGGAAGAAGAATTATGCAGAGTGATTGGAGGAGACTGAATTAGAAAATGGATGAAATAAAGACTTGGTACAAAGGACACATGAGGGTGGAAAGACAAGATTTGAAGAGTTCAGCAGCAGAAAAACAGGAGAAGATTTGGAATTATAGGGATACGGATGACAAGTATCTTTCAATAAACTGTAAAAGAAGTGTGTTATGATCTAGGAGTAGATTGCAGTATGGAAGCCCAAGAGAAGACTGCCAACCTATTGTAGGCATGATGATCAGGTCCTACACCACTACTACAACTACACCACAACAAAGATAGTGTGTGTCTTGAACTGGAAGGGCACAACCAGGTCCTAGAGGGGAAGATGGCTCTAAAAATATAAGGTCTTTAAAGAAGAAGACAGCCTAGCTAGGTTGTACAAGAAAAATGTAAGCATGGAAAGATGCAGAGAAGGGGTTCCGCAGGTGGAACATTGGGGTCTGGATTTATGGTGAAAAGACAATGACAAAATGATGATTTCAAGGAACCACTAAGAGACCAGAGAGACTTCGAAAGGGAAAGGTGACCGACCTATCTAGCACTATCCAAAACTTAGGTGTGAGACAGTGGCTACCTCTCTCTTTCCCATGCTGAAGATTATCAGTGCAGACAGGTTTATCTGGGTACATACACTGTAGGTACAAAAGTGCACAGTGTTTGCAATTCTTTGTATGATCATGGGAATATTGGCCTTTCTTATCTGAGAGAGGATTAACCGCCATAACAATTTGCTTTTCTGCTATTACATGAAAGTTAATGGTTACAGGACAGTGCAGAGATAACACATTTTAATCCTGGCAAAGAGCATCATTACTTCTGCCCAGTAAAGTAAAGGGTGTGCTTGATGTGCTAAGGTCCTCCATTTAAAGGGTTGTTCTAGGGAGGAGGTTCGGCTTATGCATTTGCTAGTTATGAATTATCTGAGTGAGCAATTAACTTAATGGATGCCTGAGAAAAAACATATTTTATATTCAATTTTTTTATATAATAATTGGCTAATAATTGTCACACAGGGCTTGGTGCACAGGCACTTTGCACCTTGTCCCATTTTAATTTCCTATTTGTTCCTGGAGGTGCAAGGCTTTACACCCCTAAAATGGAGCAATAAAAAACAAGTTGAATTTTTTTTGCACAAAGACTCGGCCTGCTAGAGGAACTCAATAACAACTTGTAAATTAGCTGGAAAGGGAAGATGCAGTAAGCACCAAGCTGAAGGGTTCCCATAATGATAATATCAGAGAGGGCAGATATACACATGGGTTAATCTGATTCTGATAGGACAGGGACAATACTACTACTGGTGAAGAAGGTTTCGGGTACATAGGTGCCATGATACAAATAGGGAGCTGTAAATAAAGAAATTATTTGGATTTTTTCAGTAATTACCTGGGGAAAAAATATTATTGAACTATGATTATCTAATGTCTTGTAAAGGGAGCATGAAGGAACTCCTCAGTGCTTAATTAGCAATCACTTGAACCCTGGGGAATCTGCAGTCTGCACTTAACTCCAGCACTAGGTGCAGAGAACAGTGTTGGGGGGCACTTACCATTGGGCAGGCAGTAAGAATAGGGCCACATTGCGGCCCACAACAGGGCCCTCTGAGTGTATACAGAGAAGCTCAGGAGATAATTGTGTGAGCAGAGACAGGAAGGGAAGATAACAGTAGACATGGTCTTACCTAATTCCTCCTAGGACAGCAATGGTCAGTCCCAAAGCAAGACCGTGTGCCAATGCAGGCTGAAGGCTGCCTGTTGTATTTGCATTTTCAATGACAGAGAGACATCCAGCAAAGATGAAGAGAGTGCTGCCCAGAAGTTCTGCCACGCACGGCTGTACATATGTTTCATACCAGTGGGGCGTCATTTCTATGTCCTCCTCCTTTCCTGCTTCAGGGTCTTTTTTGGCCATTTCTGCTTCTGGTTTTTTCTCTTCTGCGTCAGTCATTTTTGCAGCTGAAGTAAAAGAATGTATAGTAAGATCACAGATCTCCTTGTAGGAATATTAGATCTTGTTTAATAAACAGAAATTCATTTATTGGTGTAGAAGTTTGCAACGCTTGCACCAGGTCTAGTAGCCCTTAGCAACCCATCAGCATTTAGAGGTCACCTGTTTGAAAGCACACCACTGGTTGGTTATGTGGGTTGCTAGACCTACTATGCAGCTGTTATTGTATTACTCCATAAAGGCCATGGTATGTGTGGTATATGCAACCGGAGTGGAGTGTAGCAAGGAGTGCTTCTGCCATGAAGCCAGACCAGTTGCACTCTACGCTTTATTTATAAACACTGGGCACTTTTTTTTTCACCAGTGCAGTAACCCATAGCGACCAATCAGCTGTGAGCTTTACACAACCCACTGCAAGTGGGAAATTGAATGTAAATGTTTAATTGGTGGCTATGTGTTCCTTGCACTAGACGCAAAGATCCCCATAGACGCAAAGATCGTTCTCTGCCGAACGAAGTCCGACCAATCTGTCAAAATATCGTGCGGTTAGTGGGATTTGAACGATAGTACATCTTACGATTTTTTGCCGGTCTGAACATTGATCGGCCAGGTTAGAAGATCTTTATCGGTCCCCATGCAATCTACCTATGTTTGCAGGGCCAAGCAGGCTGCGATCCTTCAGTTTTGCTGGCAATATCGCCTGAAATGGTCTTTTTAGTTGATGGACACATCGGGCATTTAAACAACCGTTTTGAGACAATCATGGTCTCACGATAACCATTAGATCTTTCAAAAATCTTTACGTCTATGTCCAGCTTTACCCATTGTTAGTAATTGAGCTCTAGCCAGGGGTGTAACTACAGAGGAAGCAGACCATGCGGCTGCAGGGGGGGCCCAAGAAGTAATGGGTGGCCCCATGAGGCCCTTCTTAATGAGCAATTTTAACATATATTTATAAAACAGGTCAACCTCTGGGTATATTAAGGGTAAAAAAATTAATTTGCTGTGGGCTCTGGCTCTAGCCTTATGATAAGTAACCGTATGGCCCATAGTGACATCCCACACATATATATATATATAGTTTGCATGGGGGGAGCTATTTAGTCAAGAGCATGTACAATACAGCCTTCATCTTGCTGAAATATGGTTCTGTTCATAAATCTGACCTTTGTAATGAAATTGCCTTATGTGTTTCTCAAGCGGGATTCAATTTGTGTTGGTTGCCTTCCTACTAACTGAGAGATTTCACTTGATAGGGGTAGAGGTGCCCTGGCAGCTCTGTGGGACACAGAGGGCGTGTTTGAAAGAGATTGTGGGTTTCATTGGGCATCTCATATACGATAAATGGTGGGGGACTTCTTGTATCTGAATTCTAGAGTAGGATGATGTTACTACCACCAAGCCTATCTGCCCCATAACCTTTTGTTACTTTTAACAATCTCATGTATACAGAGAAAGTTCCCATTTTGTTTGACTTTGGCTTCTTATACAGAGGTGAAACTGGTTCATCAACATGATGAGCAGATGTAGTCTCACCTAAGATGACCCTGTTTTCAAACTGCCAGTTCAGAATCTTCTTTATCACCTTCCCTGGCCTTCTAGCTGTGCTATAATCCCCTTGCAATAAGCTTGTAGGGGGCACAACCCTGGGGGGCATAGGGATAGATACACAGACAAGGACAACACCCTACATTTTCCCAGAGCTGATTCCATAAGGCAATGCTGGAATGAGTACACTATGATACCAAGCACAATTCTGCAGGTGGCCCTGGATGTCATGTTTTTTCTTGGAGGCCAAAACCAACACTGATTTAGTGGCGCCCAATTGCCGCAGATTATCCCTTAATAAGGAGTAACATATTCTTCGCTTGCAGATTATTACCAATCACTACTGATTATCTGATTATCTGTTCTTGTTTATCTAACCGGTTGCTTATGCTATGGCCCTTTAGAGCAAAGAGCGTTCCTTGTCTTTTGCACCCATGCAGATCCTTATTATCTAAATTGTTTGCATTCATGGTACTCTTTGGCACCCTGTTTTCTGCCCTAGTTAGATTGCAAACATAGTAGCTAGCAACTAGAGAGTTTCAAAAGAAATGCAGGAATGAGAATAGGGAGTTTCGTCATTATACAAGAGGGATGGTTTTCTGAGGGCAATGGAAAAGGGTGGTTTTAAATGGATTCAGGGAGTTGCAGTGATCAAGGGCAGGTGCACATCAATAGACATGGTATACCCAGTGGCTAAAGTGGATATAAAGGGTTTTCCAGGGGC
>CM044447.1:117805022-117817364 GCA_024363595.1 Xenopus borealis | reverse complement strand
AGAATAAGGAACCCATGGATGAAGGTGACAGTTGTGCTTGACAAAGAGCTAAACAGGGTAATGTGTAACATTAAAAAGCCTTTAGTGGAAAACAGGGCTTGGATTAGTAACAAACTGCAATGTTTCAGGCCTAACAAGGGCATTCCTTACGCCCTGGCTTACAGTTGTGTTACCAAGGGTCCACAGAACCATTATAACTTAGTTTTTGTTTGTTTTGGACCTATGTCCCTTATCAAATATACAAACTGAGGTAGTAATGAAGTGAAGAACAAAGTCTCCACCAGGTCTAGTAGCCGATGGCAAGCAAACAGGTGTATGCTTTCATACAGGAGACCCATAAATACTTCCTGCTCATTGGTTACTGACTATGGTGCAAATGATTGGACTTTTATTGCATAAATTCAAGTAGAATTAAAGCACACAGATCATTCACTCATTCCTTATTGGGCTATGTGAATATAAACCCCTATATATATATATATATCAGGCCATCATAAAACCATGCCATAAAACATTTTAAAGGGTTTGTACACCTTTAAATTAACTTTTGGTATGATGTAGAGAGTAATAGAGAGAGAATTTGCAATTGGGCTTCCATGTGTTCCTTGAGTTATTTAGCTTTTTATTCAGCAGCTCTCCAGTTTGTAATTTCAGCAATCGGATTGCTGGGGTCCGTATTACCCTAGCAACCATGCATGGAAATATGAATAGGAGAGGGCCTGAATAGAAAGAGGATTATTAAAAAGTAGCAATAACAATACTTTTGTAGTTTTTTGGATGGGGTGAGTGACCCCCATTTGAAAGAAGCTCTTTCCAGGAAAGATTGTAAGAAGAGGGAACATTGCTCATTGGGACTTGGGAACACAATCCATTATGCGATAGCTGGAACTTCAGCCCCCAAACCATGCTCAAAAGCCTATTTGTTGCCTCTCATATGTAGGACCAGTGTCTGCCTGGGTCTCAGTGCAAATTATTCAGATTTTCATATAAGTCCATGGTGGAAATAAAGACGGACTGATGAGAATTATCATAGACTAAAGCCCTCCAGAAGGTCCTCTGGCATACCATTCCAACCCCTCAGTTCTACCTTGATATTACTTTATAAAGTGATAACAAAACCATATTTTAAATGCAGTGCTGAACTGTTTTTGCTGAGAACAGGGTAAACTTCCCTTGGAAATGACTTTCCATAAGAAATAAAGCTGTGCCTGGAGATAAGGATCGAAGTATGCTTTGGAGCTGCAGTTGAATTAAGACCGATCAAGCCTCCCAGTCCCAGGTTATGTGGGAAGCAGAAGGAATCATGGGAAGGAAATGCAGATTCACCCCTAACCTGGCCATATTCCCAACTACAAGCCAGTTCACTCTTGTTGGGGCTCACCAGTATATGTACAGCTAGGAAAGTGGATCCACATGGAAATAATTTTAGGTAAGGACACTCATTTGAACCCACTTTCAAAACCACAATTTCCCCAAGATGGACAAAATCTGTCTGCAGTTGGTATATGATCAGCAACTGCTCTGGCTGTGATTGAAAACCCAGTGGGTGAGCTTGACCCTATAGGGTATTCCATGATGTAAAATTTAGTATCCAACCTTGCTTTCTTTCCTGGATTTCCTGCGGTCACTGCTACATCAAGGTAAACTCCACGTGGTCTTATTGACCTCTTTCACCTCCATGTACATTCTTACAAAAACCATAGGAACAATGATCAACAGGAGGCACTAAGAGATATTTATTTAATTTATGGGTCTAATATGGTCAGATTAAAAATCTTCTTGTCCAATTTCTTTATTCAGCTTGGGACAGAACTGTTAAGTGCGTAGCCTGCTGGAACTATCACGGGCCACATGCTTGGGGCAAATATCACTGTAGCTTCAGATACTTCACACATATTGGGTCTCCTTTGGGTCGACAGTTACATAACAAGATCTCATTATCTGTGACTCATGCCTGCTGCAATCTGTATTTTGTCCTGTATCTTATCTGCTGGCAGTTGCAGGTCTAAAGATCATTGAGTCCAGACTTTGGGCCTTTACCACTATAATGGAAGACAATAATTATTTAATGAGAAAAAAGTCTGTAACAAAAATGTATCTGGGATTTCCACTACATAATCTCTATGGGTTCCATGAAAATACAATGGAAAAACCTTGGACCAACCCGGTCACCAGGGCGCATAGTGACAATCAAAGGTCAGGGACTACTCAGTGGCAAGTGATGACCAGCTGCCTGGTAGGTTACTCAGCAACACCTTAAGACATGAATACCTGATTTGCAACAGCTCAACTTTTTTTTGATCTGGAAGATACAGTTGGCTCAATCTTTTTTGACCCAGAAGATCTTGTCTTAGGGGTAGTGGTGGATTTACCCAAGGGCAGTCTGGGTCAGCACCTGGAGAACAGGGCATGAGAACAAATGGAACACTATGGCCATGAGTATAGAGTCTAGACAAATTAAACAATACTGATTGTCTTCCAGTCATTGCGTTGTATTGACATCCATCCTGGCTTCCCACCACTCGCTCTTATACCCAGGCAGCTGTCTCTGTTTCCTACCCCTGAATCCTATCCAAAATACTAGCATGTGGCCACCTTTAGATCCCAGGCATCACACGGGGCAAGTAGCAGGTGCTCAGTAGAGGTACTGTACTTCCATGGTGTCCCATTGTAGTGACTTCACTAGATATCTCTTATGTCTGATCAATAGCCCAAGTGCCTTACTGAATAACTACTATAGACAGGAAGGAAGGAAGGAAGGAAGGAAGGAAGGAAGGAAGGAAGAACAGGAAAAGGAAATTAGAAAGACAGGAAGGAAGGAAGGAAGGAAGGAAGGAAGGAAGGAAGGAAGGAAGGAAGGGGAAGATATAAGGAAGGAAGAAATACAGGGAAGGAAGGAAAGGAGAACGACAGGAAAAGGAAATTAGAAAGACTGTAAGGAAGGAAGAAAGAAAGACAGGGAAGGAAGGAAGAAAAGTAAGAAAGGTAGGAAGGAAGATGATGGGGAGGGAAGGAATGGGCCAGTGTTTACTGTTAAAACAGCAGCTATATGAAAATACAGTGAGTGTACATGTTAGTACATAAAATATAGTAATATCTTTTCTTTTTACTTTAAATAAATAAATCTCTTTCATTGGTAGTTATGGCCCATCAAGTGCTTCGAGTAAAGTCCAGGTTTGCACACATGCATCATTTAATATAACAGTTGCACAGCCATGAGGCAGAGCTGGAGGAATTGACTCCCGTCTCCCATGCAGGTAAGTGGAGTGCGGAACAGACAGAGGTATCTATTCAGCAGTGCAGTCACACAGGGATTATACACGCCGGCTGCTCTGCCATACAGAGAGGAGCAATTAGGTGCTACCAGTTGCTATTTGTCTTTCCTATATTTTCATACTTGAATTCCTTTGGAGAGAGGCACTTAAGCCGGTCACTGGCTCCTTGGTGTCGGCTCTGTCCTTTCCAGGTCACTGTTGGAATGAACGGGACTGTGACACTGATAACAAACAGCTCTGGAGTACGGCCAACCATTCCCCTCTCATAGCTCAGCCAGTATCCACATCATAAAGTGACATTCTCTAAAATGACTTGAGTCTTTGAATAAGCAGATGCAGCTCTCTCCAGTCTCTTACACTGAAGCCATTCTGATATTAATATACCCCTACTCCCTAGAACACAACAAGCTACTCCAGGGCAATAACCATAGGCAGCCAATGAGCAATCAGTTAGACAATGAAAAAGCTATGGTCTGGTTGCCATGGGATACATGCACCCATGTTTGTAAATTTGCACTTGTGTTCTTGCATACACATTCTATTGCACCGCAGCGAGTTTCATGGATTACCGACAGAATTTAGCATGGGTTACTGCATGAAGGAACAACCTGGCAAATGTATACTGTGCAGTGTTGCTTTAAGAATCCACCCCTAAGGATGTTGCACTACAGCTATAGTACCATGAAGCTTTAAAGGAGAAGGAAAGCCACTGAAGCGGTTTATTGCCAATAGATTAGCCACAATAGTTCAAGCTACAACACTATATTTATTCTGCAGAATGCTTTACCATACCTGAGTAAACAGCTCTAGAAGCTCTCTCTGTTTGTTTAAGATACAGCTGCCATATTAGCTTGGTGTGACATCACTTCCTGCCTCTCCCTGCTCACTCATAGCTCTGGGCTCAGATTACAGGAGGGAGTGAAGGAGGAGCAAACTGAGCATGCTCAAGCCCTATCCTGGAGGTTTAAACTGAAAACAGGAAGTCTGATACAGAAGCCCATGTGTACACATTAGAAGGAAAGAAATGTTGTGTTTCTTTTGACTCAGAGCAGTGTATTTATATAGACCTTTCTGATAAAGCTTACTTACTCTTAGCCTTTCCTTCTCCTTTAATTATATTTTCTTGTAATCCAGCAACATTTGGGTGGAGCAGCATTGACTTACATCCCAAAGGACAGCGCGTTTCGCTGAACCGTTAAGGTCCCCATAGACGCAAAGATCTTTCTCTGCCGAATGACCGATCTTAGTGAAGTCCGACCAATTTGTCAAATTATCGTGCGGTTAGTGGGATTCGAACGATCGTTCATTTTACGATTTTTCAGCCATCGCTCTGAAGATTGATCGGCCAGGTTAGAAAATCTTTATCGGTCCCCATGCAATCTACCTATGTTTGCAGGGCCAAGCAGGCTGCGATCCTTCAGTTTTGCTGGCAATATCGCCTGAAATGGTCTTTTTAGTTGATGGACACATCGGGCATTTAAGCAATCGAGACTATTGTGGTCTCACGATAACCATTGGATCTTTCAAAAACCTTTATGTCTATGGCCAGCTTTATTCAAGTCTTAAGGTGACCATACACGGGCCAATAAAAGCTTCCCACAGACCAAGTCGGCCCATTTATGGGGCTCTCTGATCGAAATCTGTCTGAAAGTCGACCAGATGTCGATCAGGCGGCACTAAAAATCCCGTTGGATCCAACCTATGATTGGATCCAACCTATGATTGGATCACCCCGATATCGCCCACCTAAAGGTGGGCATATCGGTAAGAGATCCACTCATTTGGCAACATCGCATTCATGTATATATAGCAGTATGGCTGAAAACTGTAATCCTGTCAGGTCATGGCTACATTCCTTGCTGGTAATGTAATTTACAATGTGCAGTCACCTCACACATTATTGGGGTTGGCAGGAATAAAAAAAAAAAGAATTTCTGGGACCCAGATAACATTCTATGGATCACTAGACATGGACAAATTTTCATTATATTACCCTTTACATCAGGGGTCCCCAACCTTTTTTGCTCGTGAGCCACATTTAAATGTAAAAAAGAGTTTGAGAGCAACACAAACATGAAAAAGTCCATGTGGATGTCAAATAAGAGCTCTGATTGGCTTTTTGGTAGCCCCTATATGGACTGGCAGCCTACAGGAGAGAATGTTTGGCAGGACATCTGGTTTTTATGCAACAAAACTTGCCTCTAAGCCAGTAATTCAAAAATAAGCTCCTGCTTTGCGGCCACTGGGAGCAACATCCAAGGGGTTGGAGAGCAACATGTTGCTCGCGAGCTACTGGTTGGGGATCACTGCTCTACATGTTTTATAGGGATCCTAAACTAAATATTGCACCACAAAATGCTGAAAGCTATAACCCAAGCTGTGTAGTGAGAATACAGAGCAGTGTGGTGTCTGCACGACTTTACAGTGTATTTATACACCAGTATGTTTCCTTTATTTTTGGCAGCTAGCTGCCTTTATGCGGTGCCTGTCACTATATTATTAAACATAAACTAGAGGAAGAACGAGGAAGTTATTAAATGGCCTATACAGGCATGGGATCCGTTATCCAGAAAGCTCTGAATTACGGGAAGGCCATCTCCAATGGACTACATTTTACACAAATAATTCACATTTTTAAATGATTTCCTTTTAATCTGTAATAATAAGCAGTTCCTTGTACTTGATCCCAACTAGGATATAATTAATCATTATTGGAGGCAAAATCAGCCTATTGGTTTTATTTCATGTTTAAAGGTACAAAGATTCAAATGGCCCCCTATTTGCAAAACCCCAGGTCTAGAGCATTCTGCATATCAGATTCCATACCTGTATAACAATACAACCTATTTATACAGACTTCATTTGGGATAGGTTATTCGGTGGATAGTTTTGCAGCAGACAAAGTATGGAGATCCAAATAACGTTAGGGTTGAAAAATCCTTTAAGGTTTTGTGGGCTAGGGTCAGGTCCACATCCCCTTAGTAGGCAAGAGCTATGCCTCTTCTATGCATAGAATATTCCACCAGTAGCTCCCCATCTTCTTTTCTTGTGTGTGTGTGTGTATGTATGTATGTATGTATGTATGTATGTATGTATGTATGTATGTATGTATATATATATATATATATATATATATATATATAAAATCATGTATTCAAAATAAAGCCACTCCCATATAAAACTTCAATCTTTTATTGAATCATATCTTGTTCCAACGTTTCGGTCGCCATTACGACTTTGTTTTCAAAGTCTGATGCACTTATGGGAGCGAACATATGGTGGTCACATGATGCGTCATCATCAATATTCAATCTGTTATTCCCCCCGCCAATGTATGTATAGAAGGCCTTTCATTTCTATATCTGTCACCTTGGGAAAGGCCTTGGAATAGGCCGAAACATTGGCCCTTTTTATTAATAAACAAATTTAAGATTTTATAAGACCTGAGAGCGCGGATATTCTCTGTTGGACTGTGATACAAATATATGATGCTGCACTAAGGCAAGCTAATCTTGATTTTCGAGAGTGCCAGCTTCTCTCTGCATTATATATATATATATATACACACACACACACACACACACACACACACACATTATGTAAAATGCATGATATAATGCTGGTTTGTCATTAAAGTGCTTGATAAATGGCAGTATAAAAACCAGTGCATTCTGGATTATCAAGTCTGTAGCATCAGCTTCTATTACAGATATAACCTCACTTTCTGTTAATGCTTTGGTAATTTCGACAACCCCTAACCTTAGCTTCCCAGAGCACACAGAGTACATGCAGTGCTACTGACCTGGGGTGTAACTACAGAGGAAGCAGACCCTGTGGTTGCTGGGGGCCCAGGAGGTATAGGGGCTTTGTGAGACCTTCATTTATATACAATGTCAATAAATATTGATAAACAGGTCATCCTCTAGATATTTTTGGGGACTGAAAAATGATTTGCTTTAGGGCTCTATATCTATTTATACCATCGACACTCAAAATACTGTATGTATATATATGTATATGCTTCGTAGCAAATGTTAGTTCAAAAATAAAGGGTAGTAAAATGGTATTTGCACAGTCTAACAGGTCACAAGCTAGCGTATAGCAGCTGCAATAAAGAATGATGACGATGGTAAATCTATTGGAACAACTTCATTGCGTGCCTGAATTACAGGAGTCCAGGAAACGCTGCAGGGCCATAGAAGTCTTTACTCACATTATTACATATAGGAAAAAATGTACCCCCCAAACCAAGGTGACCTTGAAGTCCCATGACCTGTATAAAAGGCCTGTAGCCTCGATTCTTTACAGGGTCATGGTGCTCCTCAGTAATTAGTAATATTTTACAACTTTATTTTAGGATGGTACATTATTTTCTATATATATTATGAGCTCCGACTTCAGGAAACACAGCCTTCCCCCCCAGCCTTATTACTTACCTGTGATTGGTTAGGACATGCCTTCCTCCGTTGATGCTGTGACATTGGGCTTAGAACAAGAGGAAAAACTGGACAGGCTGAAGCACCAGGTCTTCTCCCCACCCACAAACCCAATGTCAGATTCAGCAGCAACGGAGAAGGCATGTGGGCACCCGAGACAAGTATGTAGCAGGGCACAAGTTTTGTTAGGTATAAAATAATGCTAGATTGGGTTTTAAAGTAACAGCAACTTCGCTAAAAACTATTCAAACGTTGCATGGCAGCTCCAGTTTAAATATAAGAATGTAAACATGCAGACATGAAATCGGTGGCGCACTCAATGAGCTATGCATATTTTCTATAAAATCTAAATATACATAAGGAGGGTAATACTGTATGCAGCCTGAAAGGCCTGTCTATGCACTACTAATAGAAGGTTTCAGGATAATAAGGATCATACTGAAGAAGGGATCTCCCCTGAAAGTTGCAAAGTAAGTTATTTATTTAAAATGCAATGGTCACCCAGTATAACCATTGGCACAGTTCTGATCAGTTCTCACGTTTGGGGGGAAAAAAAATAATAACCTCCTGGTACAGACGACTTTCAGTGTGGATTCTTCTTGCTCCTCGTGGGCTGGACATTGTACAGCACTGCCTGCAGGAATGAGGCCAGCCGTTCAAAATACGATCCCAGCAAGACCTGTTGAAAAAATAGGGTGACAGTTGTAGCGACGGCTTTCGTTCGTTTTATGTAGGAAGGGTTTTTCTTGCATTTTTTTTAATGTAGTTTTTATTTCTAAAAACAGTTTACACTGCAAATAACTCACTCTACCATATAAAATGTAATTCCTGAACCAGTAAGTGTATTTTTTGTTGTTGTAATATTGGTGTGTAGGTGCATCTCAGGTCATTTTACCTGGTCATGTGCTTTCAGAAAGAGCTAGCACTTTAGGATGGAGCTGCTTTCTGGCAGGCTGTTGTTTCTCCTACTCAATGTAACTGAATGTGTCGCAGTTGGACCTGGATTTTATTATTGAGTGTTATATCTACCAGGCAGCTGTTATCTTGAGTTAGAGTAGTGACACACAGGCAGATTCAGGGAGATTTAGTTGTCTGGTGACTAATCGCCTGTTCTTCTGGGCAACAATCTCCCCGAACTGCCTTTGAGTTGCCTACACCAAGCACACACGGCTCTTTGTTTTCCAAAGATGCCCGAAGTTGCCTCACAGAGTCCTGCGAGGGGCCATTTTTTTGTGACCTGTACCTGCAACCTGCAATCTGCAACCCAGACCCGCGACCCGCATTCTTACCCGCCTGGACCCGACCCACAAGTACCTTGTCCGCAACCCAAACCCGCTAACCATCAAGAATCAGAAAGTGCTATCATGCTGCCAATCAAGAAACAGGAAGTGCTGTCATTGTAACCGGAAGTGACATCATCAGAAGTAGGTGTGATCAGAAAAATTTTGTAAAAATCGCAATTGAGAAGACCCTCGGGCCAACCCGCAGAACGGCCGACACGCGTCTATACCCGCACTTGGAACCTCTGCCTGCAATCCGCAGGGTACTGCAGGTAACCCACAGGTAGCCATGGGTACCCAACCCGCTGCAGGACTCTAGCGTGTGCTTAGCAAATTAGTTTCCCCAAGAGACCTCCTTATCTAAAGCCATTACAAAAGTATCTTAAGTATCTATTCTGGGCTCTCTGCCAAAAGCCAATTAAGTTAGAAACTTTGAATCTTTTCCTGGCTGTTCAGTGCAGGAGATCAAAGAGAAAGTTGGGAAATTTCAGAACAAATCCTGGACTGCAGGTTGAGAGGTCAAAGGCGGGACTGTCCCGCGAAAAACGGGACAGTTGGGAGATAAGTTATTAGATTCAGCAGGCATTGACATGGATTTTCCAGCAGTGCCTCTTGCCTGCCACATACACAGTTACAAGATGTATAGGGAGCACGGTAAAACATCTGAAACAAGGAAAGTGCCCTTACCTAGCCCAAGAGAATCTTTAGTAGCCCTACTGATGCAGTAATGTAGCAGCAACTGTTCCAAGAGCTCCTTCTCATCTAAGAACTCCAGCTTCTCAATCCTGTGGGTAAAACACAAGCTGTAATATTGGCTCAATTGCCCATTCATATTAGTGCAGTAATGCAACAGTCAGATTCTGGGAGGGTGCTACATTAACTGAAGAGACAGCTCAGAACAAGGATGACCAATAGATTGCTATGCAACTTTAATACTATCAGTATCGGACTGGGACACCAGGGGCCCACCCAAAAACCTTAGACTAGGGGGCCACTCTCAGCACTAATATTAATTTCCTCAATCATCCTCTATTCTCCTAGTTTCCTTCACATACTATAATCAATTATTCCACATATTTAGCCTCTTTGTCCTCATAGAAATAGGGAATGGGTATGAAATAGGCCAAAAGTTTAGCAGCATGAGGGCCCACTGACACCTTGGCCCACCGGGAGTTTTCCTGGTATTCTGGTGGGCCAGTCCAACACTGAATACTATTCCCTGGTGGGTTCCACCATAGTGGGCCATTTAATATGGCCTTAAAGGGCAAGGAAAGGCAAAGAAATAAAATCCCATTTTTACTTTAATGAAAAAGAAATCAATCTCCAATATACTTTCATAAAAAAATGTGTACTATTTTTATAAGAAACCTGACTGTATGCAGTGAAATTCTACCGTCATTTATTTCTGTGGATAGGAATTGTCAGACGGTCCCTAACTTCTGGCAGGAAAGCAATCATACTTATGAACAGCAGGAGAAGCCCCTGCCTTACTTACCAGCCATGCACTACTCAAGCAGCTTTGTTTTCTTATCATTTATGACGATCCCTAAGAAGCCCAGACCACACTGAGCATGTGTATGTAGTCTAGTCTTGCAAAGATGTATAACAAAGTTACAAGATGACAGCCCCCTGTGGCCAACTTTGAAAGCATAAATCATTTGTTTGATTAGGCTTGTGGTGCAGTAAGTTCATGTTTATGTTTAGTATACAAAATACAGCATTTCTAGCCTTATTCTATTTTACACTTTCCTTGCCTTTTAAAGGGTGTTGTTCACTTTTGCGTTAACTATTAGTATGCTGCAGAGAGGCACATCCTGAGACAATGTGCAACTGCTTTTCAGTTTTTATTATTTGTGGTTTTTGCGTTATTTAGCTTTTTATTCAGCAGCTCTCAGCTATGCAAATTCAGCAATCTGGTTGCCAGGGTTCAAATTAAACCTAGCAACCATGCACGGATTTGAAAAAGAGACTGGAGTATGAATAGGAGAGGACATGAATAGAGCATTTGTCAGTGACTCCCGTTTAAAAGCTGGAAAAAAGGCAAATCATAAAAAAATTATAAAAATAAAATAAATAAATAACGAAGATCAATTGAAAAGTTGCTTAGAACTGGCCAGTCTATAACAAACTAAAAGTGAACTTAAAGGTGGAGCACCCCTTCCCTTTAAGCTGCACTTCCCTATTTATACTACTTCGCCTTGACTTAAAGGAACACTAATATAATTTTTTTTTGTTCGTTTTAACGAAAATAGAGATAAATCTTTAAAATCGGTAAGTTTTTAATAAGAAATTACTTACCTATTCTCTGCATGCACTCCTCTGATGAGATGGCGACAATCCAACTTGCAGCGCTCGATTTCTCCTTCTATAGGAGATAGGCAGGGAGGAGAAATTGAGCGCAGCACGTTGGATCGTCGCCATATCGCCATCTAAGAAGAGGAGTGCATGCAGAGAATGGGTAAGTAATTTCTTATTAAAAACTTACTGATTTTAAAGATTTATCTCCGTTTTAGTTTATTTTCGTTAAAAAAAAATATGTTAGTGTTCTTTTAAGTATCTCCTTTCCTAGTTAACAATTTCTATCAGTCTCTCTGTCTAACCTCCTGAAACCATGTCTCATGCCCATTCTCGAGCCGATCCATTCTCCTCTGCACCCCTTTGGTCACTTCACTTCCACTGACAAAGGTTTCTTTATCCAAAACTCACCAGAACCGTATCAGCCGACTAATAACGATTAACAATGCAGAGTTCAGGGTCTAGAAACTGGGAGTGCGGCCAAGTTTTTTCTTTCCGAGGCACCATGTGACCTGCACCACATCATGAGGTTTACAGGTAAATGACACTGACAACATGGTTACTTGTTGTCTAGTTATACAGTGATATATATATATGTGTGTGTGTATTTTACGAATGCTTGCTGTATTTACCGAAGTCTTGTGGGTTCAGGCAAACGTCATTTGAGAATCATTTCCCAAAATGTAAAGTGCAGAATTGTATTTAACATGGAATTTATATAATAGGGGTCATTTACCTAGACCCATCGGAAGCACCAGAGCCCTAAGGGTGGTGACACACGCTGCTACTTGGGGAGATTAGTCGCTCAGAGACAAATAGCCTCTTCTTCTTCGGGCGACTAATCTCCTCGAACTGCCTTTCCATCTGGCTAGAATGTAAATTACCGGCGGGATGGCAATCGGATCGCTTTGTTTTTCCGAAGTCGCCCAAAGTTGAGCATTCCGAGTGCCGTCCCGTCAGCGATTTACATTCTAGCTGGACGGGAAGGCAGTTCAAGGAGATTAGTCGCCCAAAGAAGAGGCAATATATCGCTGAGCGACTAATGTCCTCAAGTAG
>CM044447.1:117784247-117804680 GCA_024363595.1 Xenopus borealis | reverse complement strand
CTCCCTGTCTGTCCCTACCCTAAGGCAGGAGTGCCCATACTTTACTAATGAGGGGGATCTACTTTTAGGGATGTCATTGTTTTATGAGTTACATCCATAAAAACATTGTCATCATTCTGTTCCAATGAAAACATCACTTAAATATTTTATTGATTTATTAGCAAATGTACATTGCTAGGTTTAAGTAAACAACTATTTATTATTATTATTCACATGTATTTCTATAGCGCCAACATATTTAGTATTTTATGTGGCTTTATAAATAAACTGTAATAAATATCTTAAAGGGCAAGGAAAGGCAAAGAAATAAAATCCCATTTTTACTTTCTTTAATGAAAAAGAAATCTATCTCCAATATACTTTAATTAAAAATTGTCTAACGTTTTTAGAAGAAACCTGACTGTATGCAGTGAAATTATCCCTTCATTTACGTCTGTGGATAGGAATTGTCACACGGTCCCTTACTTCTGGCAGGGAAACAATCATACTTATGAACAGCAGAGGGAGCCCCCACCTTACTTACCAGCCATGCAGAACTCAAGCAGCTTTGTCTTTTGATCATTTATGCCGATCCCTAAGCTTAGCCCAGACCACACTGAGCATGTGTATGTAGTCTAGTCTTGCAAAGATGTATAACAAAGTTACAAGATGACAGCCCCCTGCGGCCAACTTTGAAAGCATAAATCATTTGTTTGATTAGGCTTGTGGTGCAGTAAGTTCATGTTTATGTTTAGTATACAAAATACAGCATTTCTAACACTATTCTATTTTACACTTTCCTTGCCCTTTAATGAAAATAATCAAACAGGAGGGTAATTAAGTCAAGCTGTTTGATGACAGTGTCTTGAGATCTACTCATCACCAGCTAAAGGTCTACTGGTAGATCCCCATTTACCTTTTGAGCACTCCTGCCCTAAGGAGTCTAAAACCAAACCCCTTAGTGCATTCACAGAACATTCCATTCTGGGCATGGATTCAGTCTTCAGAGTGAAGTGTAGCGGGTGCAAGGGAGCCTGGTCCTTATAGACTGCCATGGGGAAGGTGAACCCTGAAGCAGCCTCCCTAGCACTTTGAAGACCGGATCTAAGTCCCTGCCTTCATGAATACAGCACTGCCAAACACAGGTAGCACTGTATTCACTTGGAAAAAACATCTGGGAGACCTAAGGCAATTCATCTACATGCATGACAGTAAAGATTTGCCTTCCTAGTAAACATAGAACTACTAATAAGTTACTGAGTCAGTCTGCAGTGTGGCACTTATACTATACCAGACACTGTTTGCTTATCCTTCCCGTAAGGGCACAATGTGTAACGGCTGCACTGGAAAACAACACACAAATAGTGACCTTGTCGGCATTTCCGCTTTCACTGTTTCGGCAAATAAACCTCAGAGCCTGAGATGGCAGACAGGAATATGAAAAACTTCCCTTTCTGTGTGAAATTCCCCTGCAAACCACAGCAAAGCAAACTGACTACCCTCGTCAGCAAACAGGCTTTGTGGCTCTGCATTCAGACATTCTGTACAGCAGGGGTTCTTATTCGGTGGTTCACTGGAGGTTAAACAATCACAGTGTCCTCTACAGACCATGGTTATTAAACGATGGCCCTTTTAGTTTGGCAACAGCTTGAAGTCTTCAGGTTGAAGGTCCATGCTATAGAGCAGTGTTTCCCAAACTATGGGGCCAGGCCCTAGGGGGGATCTTGGAGAAGCAGTAAGGGATCAGTCGGAAGGTTAGTTACGGTGTGAATTGGGGTAGATCAGTGGTCCTCAAACTTGGCCCTCCAGCTGTTAAGGAACTACAAGTCCCCCAATGCAATGATGGAGTCTGACAGCCACAGTCAGGCAAATGCATTGTGGGACTTGTAGTTCCTTAACAGCTGGAGGGCCAAGTTTGAGGACCACTGGGGTAGATTGTCATCTGCTCCCATAGATACAGGTGGAAAGTCCATTAAGGTGAGATTTGGGCTGAATATTTATTCGCCGTTGAAGATTTTTTTGACACAATGACCAAGGTTTGAAGGGGCGGCTCACCCTTACGTTAACTTTTAGAATGGTATAGAATAGCCTGGTTTTCATTATTTACATTTTATCATTTTTTTTTTATAATTTGCCTTCTTCTTCTTCTGACTCTTTCCAGCTTTCAACTGGCGGTCATCTAAAAAACAAATGCTCTGTAAAGCTACAAATTACTTGTTATTGCTATTTTTAACTCATCTTGCTATTCAGGCCTCTCCTATTCATATTACGGTATCCTATCCAAATCAATGCATGGTTGCTAGGGGAATTTGGACACTAGAAAACAGATTTCTGAAAATGCCAACTGGAAAGCTGCCACAAATAATAAAAAGTGATAACTGAATGCAGATTGCCTCGGAATAACACTCTCTACATCATAGTAAAATATAATTGAAATGTCAACAACCCCTTTAACGTAGCTGTATCCACTGCATGAGCTAAGGGGAACCCTGACTAAAAGTTGAACCAATGTCACAATAAGGGCCTGAAGTGGGGTTTAACTGAAAGAAAAACCCTGAGATCCATTGCTCTAGGGGCATATCAGTGGTTGAAGCTCCATATGGATGTGGTGTGAGTGTGTTTGGCAGAAATGGAGAGCTAAGCACCTCATTACATCCTCCTGGGGTAAGCTGCTGTACACTTTCATCATGTTCCAGGCATCTGCCGATTCCCAGCCGGTGGACAGCAATCGCTCAGTCTGCAAAGGAAAGGCCCAAGAAGGATCATTAAAGGGATACTGTCATAGGAATTTTTTTATCTAATGCACCAATTAATAGTCCTGCTCCAGCAGAACTGCTCAAAAGAATCAAATTGCTCAAATTATTTTTTTTATATTTCATTTTGAAATCTGACATGGGGATAGACATATTTTAAGTTTCCCAGCTGCCCCCAGTCATGTGACTTTTGCACTGAAAAACTTCAGTCACTCTTTACTGCTGTATTGCAAGTTGGGATTATATCACCCCCCCCAGCAGCCTAACAACAGAACAATGAGAAGGTAACCAGATAACAGCTCCCTTACACAAGATAACAGCTGCCTGGTAGATCTAGGAACAGCACTCAATAGTAAAATCCAGGTCCCACTGGGACACAGTCCATTACATTGAGTAGGAGAAAACAACAGCCTGCCAGAAAGCAGTTCCATCTTAAAGTGCTGGCTGTTTCTGAAAGCACATGACTAAGCAAAATTACCTGCACATCAATATTACAACTAAATAAAAAACACTTGCTGGTTCAGGAATGACATTGTGAATTATTTTCAGTGTAAACAGTGTAATTTAGAAATAAACACATGGTAAAAATCAGGACAGAATCCCTTTAAAAAAAATAAATAAATGCCCAAACACAGCGTGATTAAGGTGGACAAAAATAGGAGAAAAGATAAAACTAATAGAAAAATGCAGCAGTTAAAACTTAAAGTTCACATTCATAGGAAAACAGCCTGAAGCTGTAGCTAACATAAATTGCCTTTGCTAATTACTGCGACAGTACAGTAAGTGCAGTACTGTTTGTGATAGGAGTATACCAGCATTTAGCAGTGGTGTTTGGGTGGCCCTATATAATGAACACCTTATCGTTAGGCTTGAGACACAGACAGCAATTAAGGAAGGGAGGATCTAGATTTACAGGATATATTATCTCTGCAGGGAAAAAAAATCAGTTATCAATTGTCAATGTATATTAGCAACAGAACTGTAGTTTAGAATGGTCCTTATCGTAGTTTCTGGGGCTCCTTAGTGAAGTTCTTATCACTTGAACAGCTGGCTGCTGTGGCTCTTTGCATACAGTGTATGTGCCGGCCAACTGTGGCTTCTTGCACCCTACCTATACTCTGGTCTTGGTGGCCCTCTCCTTCATACCATTTCTCTCTCTGTGTTGCCCAGTTATAACTCTATGTTCAGCATGCTCACTATTTGTATACGAACCCAGAGTCATTCTTTGCACACAATTTGTTCTCTGCCCAAGTGTGGCTCTTGGCTTATAGTTTAGATCAGGGATCCCCAACCTTTTGAACCCGGGAGCAACATTCAAAAGCAAAAGGAGTTGGGGAGCAACACTAGCATGAAAAATGTTCTTTGGGTGCCAAATAAGTGCTGTGATTGGCCATTTGGTAGTCCCTATGTGGATTGTCAACCTACATTGAGGCTCTGTTTTGCAGGACACCTGGTTTTAATGCAACCAAAACTTGCCTCCAAGCCTGGAATAGAAAAATAAGCACCTGCTTTGAGGCCACTGGGAGCAACATCCAAGTGGTTGGAGAGCAACATGTTGCTCACGAGCTACTGGTTGGGGATCACTGGTTTAGATACTGTGTCCAACAAACTTTTGGCACTGTCCGAGGGCTGCCTTTTGCATGCAGTTTATATAGTGCATCTTCCCCCTGCACACAATTTATATACTGCCTGGGAGTCTCTCGCTATCCACACACAGCATTTACCATGCCAAATAATTCCTCAACTATAAACAAGCTGCTAGAGAATTGCCAAGTGCCATTGGAACTGAATAACCAGGCAAGAAGAAGAGAAAGTCACATTAACATGCTGATGGCTTGAAGTGCTCCTTTATGTTTAATAATGTGCCCAATATACGCACCTGGCAATGGTGTAAATATGTTAAACTGCGGGCACAAAAGGGTTGGGTGATCTATTTGACATAAGCAACAGGACTTTGCTCTATTCCATGTTGAAATGATAGTGGGATATTACTCTGCAGCTCCACAGCAAGACTGACATATGTATATTGTATACACATGAGTGTAAATATTTTGTTAGAATGGTTACAAGTTTCAGCAATTACATTTAATGGTTGCCATAAAAGCACAGCCTTGTGCATAGTTATTTATACAAGAGGTTTGGATTATACAAGAGGTACAGGGGAGCGGCCTTTGCAGAATTAAGTTGCTCTCTATCTGCACAGAATTGTTTTTGACTTTGGCTGAATACCAGCTCTCAAGACACCAAACCCCAATTGGTCTTATAGAATAGGTTCAGTGGAGTAAGAAATGTCCGCACACCCCACTGGTTAAAGGAAAACTATACCCCGAAAATGAATACTTGAGCAACAGATAGTTTATATCAAATTAAATAACATATTAAAGAATCTTACCAAACTGGAATATATATTTAAGTAAATATTGCCTTTTTTACATCTCTTTTACATCTCTTGCCTTGAACCACCATTTGGTGATGGTCTGTGTGCTGCCTCAGAGATCACCTGACCAGAAATATTTCATCTCTAACTTTAACAGGAAGAAGTGTTGAAGCAAAAGACACAACTCTGTCTGTTAATTGGCTCATGTGACCTAACTTTATAGTTTGTTTGGTATGTTTGTGTGCACTGTTGGATCCTAGGATCCCAGGAGACTGTCCTTATTTTTTAAAATGGATATTTTCTATTTATGATTACACAATGGCACATGCTACTAAAAAAGTATATTATTATGAAAATGGTTTATTTACATGAAGCAGGGTTTTACATATGAGTTGTTTTATGCAATATCTGTTTATAGAGACCTACATTGTTCGCGGGTATAGTTTTCCTTTAAAGAATTTACGATTATTCAGTCCCTTTTGGTTTATGATGTTCCCAACTATTAGACTGGGTCTCTTACAGTACTGACTAGTCGGGTTGGTAACTCCCATCAGAAGACCAAATGGGTCCATACATGTGATCCTAGTCTAAAGGATCTGCACCTGATTCAACCACACCTACGCGGAGCTCCAAATTGGTCTGATCCAGTCTCACTGGCTAATGCTAAACTGATCATAACCAGGGCACATGCAGGCCTGCTGGGGAGTGGGAGAGGTCCATATCAATAGCTGAATGCATTTTTCACCCAGCAGGATTTTTCATTTTCCTGACAGATACCCGGCCAATTCAGAGACAGACCTATTTTCTTGCTCTATAGACAATCTGGGCCCCACAGCTCAAAAGCCAACAGCTTTCCATTTCCTTATGACGGCTGCAAGTGCATGTGGAATTATCAAGGCAGCCAGGGTTACTATTGTATTCAGTAGCTTATCACAATAAAAGACTAACTGCACAAAGTGAATAAACCTAAACAATAAAGGTGAAGTTAACATATTGATCCGGCCTTGGGAAAAAGGGAACTAAAGCTGACAAGAAATCTTGGGAAACTATTCAGTCGATGAAGACTGTTAACCTTTTTTTCTTTTTTAAACCACACAACAAAGATAAAACATTTCAGTTAATATATAAAACTCTGCTCTGAGGCCAGGGATAACAGCCCCAAACATTTAAAGGGCCTTCATACTTTCCCTTTCTTATTTCCCTTTAAAAAAATCTAAGCAGTGAATGTATTATTATATCATTGTTACTTCTACTGCTTACTTGCTGCCTGATCACAACCTTGTAAGCGCCATGGGGGCAAGGTTTCCTCCTGGGCATTTTTAAGCTCATCAACAGGGGTATAACCCTGGGACACCCACCACCCTGAAATCAGTCTTTTTTTGCTCTTTACACGCTGCATTATGTAACAGGCAGCAGGATGCAGTGTGCACCGTCTACACAATGTTAAATGCACCGATCCCACCCTCGACCCCTAACTTCTGCATCATTCAAAGGAGCGAGTTCGGAAGCATCAGGCCAGGCAGTAAGGAGAGGACTCTTCTATGCCTCCCGATGCTGCTCTTGGTGCAGAGAGCAGCATTACCCAGGACGCAAGTGCTTGGTAAGTGAGCACTAAGGGATGCACTCTAGCACATGTGCCCCAAGAATAATATATGACCCCTACAGAATCCTAACTCAGATGGTTCACCTGTTTCCCCCTCCCAACATATCAGAATGTTACTACCTGACCTAAACAAACACTTCAATATATGAGCATAAAACATCTTCATTGCTTAACATTATGACACTGACCTGCGACTGTAACGACTGGCAAGCGTCTACTCCAGCCAGATTACACTGCCTCCGCTGCAGGTTCTCCACCATTATTTGGCCAAACCGATCCATCATATTTACCTGCAAAGTAATGTTCAAATAAAATGGTCAGTCTTGTTTCTACCACCCTAGACTGACATACATAAGGTTGGATTGGGGTGTGCGAGGCCCACCGGGGTTGCTAACCCAGGGGCCCACGCCGCCCACCTGCTCATCCCTCCTCCAGCGGCTCTTCTCAGGCACCTTAACTTACTTTGTCCTTGACAGGGGAAGGAGGGCAGCAGGAAGAGATTGCAGAGTGTAGTCAAGGGAGCGACAGAAAGGGGCAAGCTGGGGAGCGATGGTAGAGGGCAGGTGGGGATCGGGTCTGGCTCTGCAAGGCCCACTGGGTTTTATCCTGGTGTGTCCGACAAGCCCAGTTCGACCATGGAAATACAGAAAATAGGGTTCTTAAAGTCGCCGAATCATACTCAACAATGTTTATATCTAACAGCTGCTCACTCACCTCCAGCCCCCCACCTACACCTTAACTTACTTTTTCCACAATTGGGGGAGGAAAGCAGGGAAGTGATGGCAGAGGGTAGGTGAAGGAGTGACGGCTGGTGGGAGAGCAATTGTGGAGGACAGGCAGGATCGAATCTGGGTCAGCGGGGCCCACCGGATTGTTTCCCAGTGTCCCGCTGGCCCAGTCCAAAACTGGACATAGAGCAATTAGGCTTCTTAAAGTCGACCACTCATGTACTCAACAATGTTTATTTCTAATGAAATGTATGCTAATAATTAATAAATATGTATGTGCATTCATCCTTACTTGTGACACCAGGAGGTAAATGTAACAGTTCAAAAGCTGGGCAGGAGGTATTTGTCAATCTGACTGATGGTAGTCTCCCATAGCATTACAATGTGCAACCCTGAAAGCCAACTTCCAATCATAATCCTCTTTTCTTTCATCTTCCTTGAAATATTATCGATGCCAGCAGGTTTAAATCAATTGTTCTGCTAGTTATAATATACAAGAGCTCATACAGCCTGTCTGACTTCATGCAGGTGCCTGCAGGAAACCAGCCCATGTTGTCAAATACATGACATGGGGGAACCCTTAAAGGGAAACGGTCATGGGAAAACATGTTTTTTTAAAAACGCATCAGTTAATAGAGCTGCTCCAGTAGACTTCTGCACTGAAATCCATTTCTTAAAAGAGCAAACAGATTTTTTTAAATTCAGTTTTGAAATCTGACATGGGGCTAGCCATTTTGTCAATTTCCCACTTGCCCCAGGTCATGTGACATGTGCCAGCACTTTAGGAGGGAACTGCTTTCTGGCAGGCTGTTGTTTTTCCTTCTCAATGTAACTGAATAGTACGCAGTGGGACATGGGTTTTACTATTGAGTGCTGTTCTTAGATGTACCAGGCAGCTGTTATCTTGTGTTAGGGAGCTGTTATCTGGTTACCTTCCCATTGTTCTGTTGTTAGGCTGCTGGGTGGGGGAAAGGGAGGGGGTGATATCACTCCAACTTGCAGTACAGCAGTAAAGAGTGATTGAAGTTTATCAGAGCACAAGTCACATGACTTGGGGCAGCTGGGAAATTGACAAAATGTCTAGCCCCATGTCAGATTTCAAAATGAAATATAAAAAAATCTGTTTGCTCTTTTGAGAAATGGATTTCAGTGCAGAATTCTTCTGGAACAGCACTATTAACTGATGCATTTTGAAAAAATAATTTTTCCCCATCACAGGATCCCTTTAAGTAATAAACATGCCACTAAAATACACAGATACTGAGAAACTGTTGTTAAAAAACACATTTCATACGCTATCCGCCTTACCAGGTTAAAAAAATAAATGCACTTAGCAGCTGACTTATATATACTCCAATAAGTGGTCCATTATCCCTTTTTCATGGGATAGTGATTCCATAGTTACCTGTTCATAGTTAATAAACATGGCTGTGGGAAACGTGTTTGTGGCCCACTGTAAGAGACTTGCTGATTGCTCAGGAGTCATATACACCAGTACACACTCTGCAACAAGAAGCGTCGGCAGCCTGAAAAACAAGGAGGACAATACGGAGGATTTGTCAGAGGCTGTTAAATATGCTTATCAACAGGTCTATGTCTTGATGTAATAACTGGAAACAACTCACAGTGGAGGCAGGCCCAAACTGAAATTATTTTAAGTACACAGAATCCTACATTTTTACTATTTATATATAGTTCTTCATAAAAAGCCAGTACATCCCTATCAGGAAGTCATAACTCTTAATACACACTCAGCTGAGAGTTGGGCAGGTTCAGGCTGACCAATTACTGTCCAGACCCCTGCCCACCAATAAAATGACCCCCCAGCCCAGTCTCTGAAGGGCTCCTCCAGTGGCACAAACACATCCGCTTCTGGTATGCTGCTTTATAAACTTGCTCCTGACCCCCTGTGATACATTAAGGTGCCTGTGATGTCACAGATGGATGGGTCAGGAGTGGGATTATAAGTGATGTCGACATGGTGGATCAGGTTAGTTTCACGTTACAAGAGGGTGAGCTAAGATTGGATGTGTGGATAGTCAGTATGTTGCCACACACATCACTTCCATGCAGCTGAATGTTAGCTCCCTACACCAATTAAGGTTGGTCAGTGTACTTTCACCTTCACATTTTTATTTTTGTAACCCCTGTTAGTAATAAGGATTTAACACCAAATTAAAGAACAAAAAAGCCAATTTAATTTGGGGTGCCTACAAATGAAATAAACATTTTACATAAAAAAAAAAGAGCACTTTAGCACCCACTAGTGAAAACACCTTTCCTGGTCCTATAAAGGTGCTCTCCACCCTCAGATACACCCCGACAGCTTAGGTTCCTCTCAAGCATCGAAGAAGTGGGGATACCAGCAGGCCACTTTCGCTTTGCACAGACACACACTCTAGCACGTAATACTATACTAAAGAGGTTTGTTATAAGCAGACACCTTACTGTGGGTCCATGCTCATCTTCTTCAACTTCTCTTCCATATCTTTCAGGTTTCTAAGATCTGCTCCTATGATGGAGTATCTTGCGGAATCCAAACTGTGGGCATCTGAGGGGGAAAGCAAACAGGGGTCTTAAAATACTTTAGCATACATGGGGGCAGAATACAAATAGGATTGGCACTGCTCACAAGATGTATAATATTCTTATCTATTTAAAAGAGACAGGTGCCAAGCCACTTGGTAACTCCCAGTGATTTCAGTTGCATAGCTCCTTCCCCAGTTTCTCTTTGCATTATACCTCCATAGGTCCTCACCATCTGTAGCCAGGGACCAAACAAATGGATTATCCTGATTTGGCCCTCACAAGAGGTTATCTTTCCATGTATGCCCAGTTTAAAATTAAACAGAATAACATAACCTCTGAACCATAAACCTTATTGGACAACGCCAACTAAAAGGAGACTTCATTCTAAGCAACTTTCCATTATTTGTTACTTAAAACATTCCCAACAGTTTGAAAAGTTATACACAAATGTAACTGCAAATGAAAAAAAAAACCAAAAAACTATTTTTTGGGGGGTTGTAAGGGCTTGAGTGATCTAAACAACCGTTTTCAATTATAATCTTAGAGATTTGTGTTTCCCGAAAAAGCCTGGGCAATTAAAACAGCCAGAGTGCCATGGCCATTAAAGAATGTGAAAAACTCAGACCTAAAGTATATCAGGTTTGCGCCATTTATAGACAATGGTGAGGCAGAAATATTTTTTATTCCAACAATTCTCAACTGTACGCACAAATGCAAAGATCACGTTATAATGATAGTATCCCTGTAAGGAACATTACAGCAGGGCAAAGGCCCATACTCCTCACCTGTATCATTTACAACCTTGTAATAAATAAGTTCATCGCAAGTACATTTTTTATTTTCCCTTCAGATACAGCCAGCAATGATTAAGAGAAAATCAGCAGGAACAGCACCCTTATAGAAACTTGTAAGATACTAGCTTTGATAAAACTCAAGGTAATGTGCAGAAAGCGCTCCCCTGAGCAATAATGCACATATTTTCGGCAGTGGCGACAGGCCCGCCTGCAAATAAATCTTTAGAGGAGGGCAGTGTGCACAGCCGCCTCTACCCACCCCCTGTCCAATTGCATCCCGCACTCCAAACTAGGAGAATAGCTGGGGAGGGAGGTTTTCTATATAACCATAGAGGAAGCTGATCCTGTGGTCTGGATCCCCTTGCCCCAGTGGTGCCCCACATGGGATCTGCTTCCTCTATAGTTAAGCCACCAATTATGGGGTTGGTTTGACAGTTTGCAGCGTGACAAAGTTTTTGTCCCCATTTCAGGACCTTGGTTCCCTTTAAAAGTCACCCCCATGCTCATTATGCCATAAAAAGTCCCAGTGTAGAGTAGGGGGGGGATGTACTGCTTGTAAAGTAGATTTGTTTTCAACGGTTTCTACACAAGAATAATATGAAAATATGTTAATATAGTGATGATTGGAAAAGAAATCTAGTGCAATTCGCCCTCTATGTCTACACAAAACAAATGTCATTTTTCAATTTAACAGATGAGGAAATACATGTGACGATCGCCTTCGAGTGGGTGTGGTTTAAATAGGGCAGGGTTAAAAAGATGTGGTGCGCCTACTCCTCCCAGTGTGTTCTCAGAACTCACTTTAAAAAATTCTTGCAATTTTCCACTTTCTTTTTTGCAATTTTCCTCTGTTCTCTCTCTATATATATATTGGGTACGTTTAAGCACAACCATGGATCTAACCCTAGATCAACCCTTACTGGCTTTCGTTCTATAAAAACAGAATTATGTGACTAGTGATCTTGGAAAAAGTTTGTTTCCTTCCCCATTATTTCACTACTCATGCAAATAAACCACAAACTAAGAGGATTGAGACAGATGGGAAAATGTTTATTTTTACGTGTGAACAGAAAAGGGGATCTGAGAGACAGCGACACAAGTCAGTTATAGTGCACTGGAAACAACAGCACAGTAATGATAACATGCATAAACTCGTACAGCAATAATGTAATTCTTCTAAGTAGAGTTTATGCCCCTTTTGTTTTCATGAGCGCATTGGTTGCCAATGACTGGCTCTATTGGTTGTTGCAGTGATTGGTCAGTCAGTGTGAGATTTCTGGAGGTCTGTGTGCTGTCTGAGATACTCCTGTAAGTCTTGCTTTAAAAGTTCATTAAGGATTTAATTTAGGTACCTCCTAGATAATCTTGGAAGTTCAGCTTGAACTTCAGTAACAATGTCTGTTTGTTCTCCTAGATACAATTGGAAGCCCAACTTAAAGTTAAATTGTTCTCCTGCAAACCAAGCTTGTAGTTCAGTTGACATGAGATTTAGGGATGATGTAGATTTGTTCTCCTAGATACTCCTGGAAACTCAGCATGTAATTCACTTGAAGTGAGATTTAGGGAAGATGTCTGCTCTCCAAGATACTCCTGGAAACCCAGCTTCTAGTTCAGTTGATGCAAGAATAAAGGAAGACATTCTCCTAGATACTCCAGGAAAGTAAGCTTGCCGTTCAGTTGGTAAGAGGTTTAGGAAGAGAGACTGTTTGTTTACGTAAATGTTTTTGTAAGACTGGGTTGAAGTTCAGAGGTAGATTTGGGCAAAATGTCTGTTTGACCATCTAGATATTCTATCTTGAACTTTAGATGGTGAGATGTTTATGGACAAGGTCTACTTATTCTAAGGCGGAAGTTCACTTAGCAAAAGGTTTTACGGAGAATGTCTGTCTGAAATTCAAACTGGGCTTCCAGGATTATAAGAGAACAAATAAGACATGCCAACTAAACTTATAGCTGTGCTTCCTACAGTATCTTTGAGACTTTGTACATACATCATACTCAAACTAAACGTCAAGCCGAGCTTCTAAACGTATCCTGGAAAACAGTACAATCTCAGTTTGTTGTCCTAGAGACCCCTGGAAGCCCATCTTAAAGTTCAGATGGTGTTAGATTAAGTGATAATGCCAATTTATTCACCTAGATATCCCTGGAAGCACATTTTAAATTTCATGATGTTAGATTTAGGGACAATGTCAATATCTTTTCATGGAAGCCCAAGCCTCAGATTATTTTGGTGTAAGATTTAGGGGTAAACACATCTTCTGACCTATAAAATCTTGAATTTATTGCTCAACAAATAATGCAGTAATGCTTTGGCATACAGTATATATTACCATATGCTAAAGGAGAAACTAAACCAAGAAAGTCCCAAAATCACTGCTGTATAGGAGCATATCTGACTATGGTCAGAGAACACCACATATAATCTATTTTCTCTATTTATAATGGCTCATTCCTTGAAACAAACCATTATTATTAAAAACCTGCCTGGAAAGTTTGCATGGAAACAGATGTAAAATCCAAGAAATTACTATTTAAAAAAAAAAGTACCAGCTTCAAAGAATATTACCTCAAACATAATCCTTGTAAAAGATTTTAGGAGAAAGAGTCTGCTTGAGAAAGAGGAAGATGAGAGTAAGTACGCATATGGGAAGTTGAACCACATGATTTTTCATTTTTCTTTTAAGTGCTTACAGCTACAAAATAAGTTTTTGTAGTCATTTCAAGCACCTTAAATATTTCTATATTTACAGATATGTAGAAGAAACATGGGGGAGAGGGAACGCCCCATTATTTGCCCATGTTATATGGTGGCTAAGCATGGCTATAGGGAAATAGGTCTTATAGGAAAACAACTAAATGAACAAAGGACTGAACTATCCAACTGATGATACACGGCTGGTGGCAGAGCAATTCAACATTCTCACTTTGGATAGTTTGGGATCAATTGGTGGGACAGTCCAATTACAGATGCTCTCTGTGGATGGTCTAGTCCTTTGTTTTGTATTAGTAATAGATCAGGAAGAGAGCTCTCAAGCATTCCTATTTCAGATCATTTGGAAAGGACTGTCTCTAAACCTGAAGCATGTGCCAATCCAGCCAGTCCATCTAGATCATTGCATGACTCAATTAGTAAGACTACATTATAAGAGTATCAACCCATAGTAAAGCGAGGATACATTAACATATCCAGCAAAATGTCATCGCCATTTTATGATGTATCTCATTTGTATGATTAATATCTTAGTCACAATGTCCATTCTCTAAAAGCAACACAGAGAATTTTTTTTTTTTTATTAGTAAGGAAGGTTTTTAAAAAAAAAAATTTTCCCTTCCCTATCAGCTGTGTGTTATCTCATAGAAAGTATTACACCCTACAATATGATGCACGTCTGGAGGAATATTCAGATAAAGGATAGCGCTGAAGGTCCCGTAATCACGCAATCCATTCTATTTCTTTTTTGTTTTCCCACAACGAGAGGCATGTGACAGTGTGTTTGTGTGCGCAAATAACCACATGATGGGAGGTGCAGATAACGAAAATGCTTTAATACATATTGACATTGGGATAATAAGGGCTTTATGGGAAAAAACAAGCAATCTTTTGGCACAGCACCCATGCCCCTCACCTATATGTGTAGCACAAAGTCACAACGATGCTGATCATTTAGGGCAGTTTTTAGACTTTTTGTGCCAAAAGATAGATTTGCTTTATTCCATTTATGCAACCACCTGTTCCCAGAGAGATTGTATCATTTATTCTAAACTACAGGTCATGGGCTTTCATTTTTGCCCTTTCTTGGAGTGCTTCCACCTACTTAATATGGATATTGCAGCAGGCCCAGACTGGCAATCTGTGGGTTCTGGCAAATGCCAGAGGGGCTGCTATAAGGTCCCATAGAAAGTCAGTATTTAGTGGGCTGGTGGGGGCTGTTTGGGCCTCTATGTGGGCTGAGTGGGCCTCTGTGTATTTGAAATACCAGGACCTATTTTGATTCTCAGTCCGGACCTGTACTGCAGTTCTGGCGAGAAATACTTTGGGTAATGGTCACAGCTGCCTTTAGCAGAGGAGGAAAAGTCAGGCCAACTTCTAAAAAAAATACTTATTATTAAAGGGCAAGGAAAGTCTGACATAGAATAAGGGTAGAAATGCTATATTTTGTATACTAAACATAAACATGAACTTACTGCACCACAAGCCTAATCAAACAAATGATTTATGCTTTCAAAGTTGGCCACAGGGGGCTGTCATCTTGTAACTTTGTTATACATCTTTGCAAGACTAGACTACATACACATGCTCAGTGTGGTCTGGGCTTCTTAGGGGTCGTCATAAATGATCAAAAAACAAAGCTGCTTGAGTTCTGCATGGCTGGTAAGTAAGGCTGTTCATAGGTATGATTGTTCCTTGACAGAAGTTAGGGAACGTCTGACAATTCCTATCCACAGAAGTAAATGAAGGGAGAATTTCACTGCATACAGTCAGGTTTCTTATAAACACGGTACAGATATTTTAATTAAAGTATATTGGAGATCAATTTCTTTTTCATTAAAGAAAGTAAAAATGGGATTTTATTTCTTTGCCCTTTAACTGTGCAGCAAATAATATAACTTACAATATTTTGAGGAGAATCTTGCGACAACAGAAAATTTTACACTGCTTTAGCCGGCGGCGGCAGCGGAGGAAATCCTATCAAAGTGTCAATGTTGACAGTAGATAGCAAGCTTCCTGTATGTATTCCAGAAGCCACAGCAAGGCTACAATAGTATGCAAAACAGAAATTAACCTCCAGGAAAATATGAATGGCAAATCTCTGGGAGAGATTTGCGCATCCTAACCGTGTTCACTTTGTGTACCATGAGTTTACAGAGCAACTGCCTGGATGATGGGCATTTCAGATGAACTTTTACTCATGGGTATTGGGGGCACAGAGCAGTTGCAGGAAGGGCTCAGCCTGAATGTCAGTTAGGGGAGAATACCTATTTGTTCTTAGGCATACATTAGCAACCCAATTTGAAGCCAGTGAGTAAGATTTGGGGTGAGTGGTTATTTGTGCCCCAATGTTAGCCCAATGTTTCTATATATCTATAACCTATTTATGAGCTAAGGGGGGCCAGTATGAAGACCAGTTAGGGTGAGATTTGAGATAAGTGCTTATATGTTGCCCTGGAACTATAGCAGGCTGACTGTTATCCCAATCTTTCTATATATCTGTAACCCTGTTATGAGCTAAAGGGCCCAGTGTGAAGGGCAGTTCGGGTGAGAATTGGGGTGAGTGCTTATTTGTGTCCTGGGTACCCCTGGAACGATACAAGGTGATGGTTACCCCCAATGTTTCTATAGATCAGTAACCTTGTTACGAGCTAAGGGGGCCCAACCTGAAGGCCAGTTAGGGTGAGATTTGGAGTGAGCGCTTATTTGTGCCTTGGGTACCCCTGGAATTATACAAGGTGACGGTTACCCACAATGTTTCTATATATCTGTAACCTTGTTATGAGCTAAGGGGGCCCAGTCTGAAGGCCAGCTAGGGTAAGATTTAGGGGAGTGCTTATATGTACCTTGCGTACCCCTGAGACAATAGTAGGGTGACCTTTACTGCCAATGTACCAGCTTGAAGGCCGGGTAGGGTGAGATTTGGGGTGAGTACTTATTTGTGCCCTGGGTACCCCTGGAACTATAGCAGGGTGACTGTTACCCTCAATGTTTCTATACATCTGTAACGTTATTATGAGCTAAAGGGGCCCAGCCTGAAGGCCAGTTAGAGTGAGATTGTGGTGAGTGCTTATTTGTGCCATGGCTACTCCTGGAACTATAGCAGGGTGACGGTTACCGCCAATTTTTCTAAATATCAGTGACCTTGTTATGAACTAAAGGGAGCCAGCCTGAAGGCCAGTTAGGGTGCACAAGAAAATAATAAACAAATAGGTCTTACTATTATGGTAAGTCAGACCTAGTGAAACTTTGGGAAATTCTCCGTCAAGCCCAGAGCTTTAATGCGGATCACACTGCATTGAAGCTAGTTATAGCACCTCTTATCCATGTATTAACCCTTTTTTATTACATGTGGAGAGTGATTGGTGAGTTGGAGTACTCACCAAGTAGTACTGTTTTTGGAACCATATTTTTTTGGCTCAGTAATGTCATAAAGTATATAGGGCCCATTTGGACACCGACTGATAAGCAGTTTTAATATAGATTTATGAAAAAATTACGTATTCCCAGAACTTTGGGGGGCCGTGAAATGATTTTGCTGGCGGGGGCATATATCTAGTTAAAGCCTTACACTACACCAAAAATAACATATGATGAACTCACCCAGCAATAAAGACTCTCCGGAATGGGTTTCCATTATCGGCTTGGATAGTGGAGGTTTAGACCTGTAGAATATAAAAGGTTATGGATGTGTATTCTGCAGCCTTACATATAATAAGAAAACTAAATTAACCTTTGCGTGTTTTTCATTAGTTTCACATGAAGAGAAATGTGAAGCACTCTTAACCAAAGAATAAGATATTGGCAAATAAAGTGCACAATTTCAGCCCCTCCTTACATTTATAAATGTAATGTACATTAAATAAGCTGCTGTAAATCATGATAGTTTTCACTTATTCTGCTGGAACCGTAAAGTGTTTTCCCCAAACTGTTACCACTACATAATTATATTCAGGGCATATTCTAAATCAGCACGAGGGCCCGTTCCTAGGGTGGCAACCCTTGGGTCCCTAGATAAAAAAACAACAAATATTTACAGAAAATAAATTCCCTGTCAGACAATTGTGGCTTAATCTGGCAGTGGAGCCAAGAGTGGTAACCTACTCCCTTGATTGGCACAATAAATGTCCTGTGCACATGCTGATGGGAAAGAAAAGAAGGCAGGAGGTAGGCTGATGGCTAGAGCAGCACCGGCAGTTAAAGGGGTTGTTCACCTTCAAGTTAACTTTTAGTATATTGTAGAGGGGCCAATTCTAAGAAACTTTTCAATTGGTCTTTATTATTTATTTTTTAGTTTTTTAATGATTTGCAATATTCTTCTGTTTCTTTGCAGCTTTCAAATGGGGGTCACTGACACCATCTAAAAACAAATGCCCAGTAAGGCTACAAATGTATTGTTACTTTCTATTATTTATCATTCTATTCAGTCCCTCTCCTTTTCATATTCCAGTCTCTTATTCAAATCAATGCAGGGTTGCTGACACTGCAAATTAGATTGCTGCTGGATAAAAAGCTAAATAACTATAAAACTACAAACAATAAAAAATGAAAACCAATTGCAAATTGTCTCAGAATATCGCGCTCTACATTATATTAACTCAAAGGTGAACAACCCCTTTAATACACCCTGAGTGCAAGCCCAATAAAGGTATTGAAATATCCAAACACCAGTGAATTTGACTTACTTAATATTGTACAGCTTTCTGGCCACTATGGCAGGAAAGTCCACCTCAAAATATTTTTTCGGAAGGAGATTTTCATCCTGGGAAAAGAGTTTTTTTATATTGTTAAAAGAGTACATCTGAATTGGACTCCCTACATTTTCTTATCTCACCTTCCATCTTACATTACTTAGTTACCTTAGTCTGCTAAGGGTTCTTAAACCTGGATAACTAAGCAGTGCAAGAGCATGCCCCTCAGTGCTCACTTTACAAGCACCTGTGCCCAGGGAATGCCACATCAGGGGGTGCAGATCATCCCTAGTGCTGGCAGCAGGCAGTAATAACATGGCCCCATTGCAGCCTGCACCTTCTGCCCTCTCTAACTTGTGCATCTGTATTACACATCTATGTGCCTAGTGCTGACTAATGCAGCCAGTGCTGTATTCCTGGGGCAAGTGGATGGTAGCTACACTCCAGAACAAATCGCATAGACCTACAAAAATACAAGAACAGAACAGTGAGCATAGGGCAAAAAAATGCTGTTTTTTTTTTTTTTTTGCATTCTGCACTTTGTACAGTAAATGACCCCTAAGATTTTTATATTGGTTACTATTGTGGTCTGAATGCTCTGCTATAAAGATAGCTAAATTCTAAAGGTGGCCAAACATATAGAGATCTGCTTGTTTGGTGACCTCACCACCTTGAGGTGGGTGATATCGGGGCTGATCCATTCGTGGGTCCTAGGGCCCAATGGTCGGATCACAATGGTGAGCATTAGGGTGGTCATATCAAGGACCACATCAACAAACCGATGCGGTCCTTGATCCAACAAGGTTTTTAACCCTGGCTGATAGACATCTGATATCGATTGGGGAAGCCCGTCAGAGGGCCCCATACACTGGCCAATAAGTTGCCGACTTAAGGTGGCCATACACGTAGAGATCCGCTCGTTTGGCGAGGTCACCAAACGAGCAGATCTCTCCCCGATATGCCCACCTTGAGGTGGGCGATATCAGGCTGGTCCTATCGTGGGCCCTAGGGCCCAACGATCGGATCAGTACGGGTGGTCGGATCGCGGGACCGCATCAACGAACAGATGCAGCCGCGAACCGACGGGATTTTTAATCCTGCCCGATCGACATCTGGCCGACTTTCGGCAGGAAAAAATATTGCGTGTGCAGATATCGATCGGGATGACCCGTCGGAAGCCGCCATTCACAGGCAGATAAGCTGCTTTTTTATCACCAACCCCTTGTTGTTCCAAGTTGCCTAAAAGCAGGTGCTTATTTTTGAATTCCTGGCTTGGAGGCAAGTTTTGGTTGTATAAAAACTAGTTGTACTGCCAAACAGAGTTTCCTGTAGGCTGCCAGTCCACATAGGGGCTACCAAATAGCCAATCACAGCCCTTATGAAGCACTCCAAGGACTCACGTTTGAGTTGCTCCCAAAGAGATAAATCAGGAATATAAAGCTTTAAAAAGCTTCAAGGTTGAACATCCCCAAATCATTTCCCATCTATCTGCTTAATGGGACTCATTTGTGACTGATAACCCCCACTGGAGAATATATGGATCCTTAAAAAACTAATAAAACCAGTCTTGTGTGAAGCCTCAGTGGCAGCATTGATTATTATTTATTGAATAAACAGCAAGAAAGCAGCCAGTCTGGGATCGATTGCCATCCCAATTCATCCCTCAGGAATTCAGTTGGGTTGATGTCAGGGCTCTGTGTGGCCCATACAGCTTCTTCCTCACCCGCTTCAGCAAATCCATTCTCTTTCATACTAACATTTTGCATGAACAGTCTCAACAACCTCAAAGGCAGCATCTTAAAAAACTTAGGACAAGTGTGGGATAAATCTTAAATTCTAAGCCTACAACTAGTGCTCAGTCTTTTTTCCTCCGAGACAAGGGACAGGATCAGTTTTCCTTTCCTTCTTATCAATACGGAAATTCTTATCTATAGGAAAATGTGTTCTGTGTGTTTGGTTAGCCTTTATCTTGGCTGGTTTCTGCAGGCAGCTCAGTCTGTTTCATGGGAATGGAAAAAATATCTGTCATTCTTGAAAGCCCAATGAGGAGTCCAGCGTCTCCTTGAAGATGTAGTGGAAATATTCACGCTTTTAAGAAAATGACCTGTGTACGGCTTATCTCCCATGCATGTAAATTCCACTTAATAACCAACCCTATCGCTGACTAAAGCTGCAGATAACCCTTTCCTTGCTCCTTTATTAATGCAGGTGAATATTTTCTCCAGAGTTGCAACCTGTAACAACCAAACATGGTACCGGTATTAAA
>CM044447.1:117759555-117771028 GCA_024363595.1 Xenopus borealis | reverse complement strand
AAAGTTTCTAACTTAATTGGCTTTTGGCAGAGAACAGCTAAGAGGTGCAAATAAGATACTTTGTAACAATTTTGAGATAAAATAAGTAACTGTAACAGTTTAGATAAGGAGAAACATTTTTAAACTTTCATAACATGCCAAATATTGTAGAATGAACATGGTAATTAGGAGTTTGGTCACAAAAATCGGTGCGGTCAAAATATTTAGCCACGTGTGGGGGAAAAAAAATTTATGACTTCCAAAATGTTGGGAGTATGCATTTTGCTTCATGGAAAAATATGTGAAACCGTGAATTTGAAGATGCCATATTTTCACACATTTATTAATTTATTTTTGGGCTACTTTTGAAGTGCCTTTTAGCTGCTGGCAACTATGTGCGCACAATTTGTTCTATTTAGTAAGGCAAAGGTTTATGTCTGGTGCAGGGATCAATTTAGTAACTATTGGTGTATAAAGTGGTAATGGTTCTTCCTGGACCATGGATAGAGCATCTTGCCAAATATAATGAGGGGAGAGGAAGGCTGGAGTAACCATTTGTGTTGGGTGGGAGTTTTGCAGCACCTCCATTTGTACTACAGCTTTGAGATCATGGGTGTTGTAGTTGTACAATAGCTTAGCTAAAGGGTAGATGTTTTGAGCTATAATATATGAAGTTGACAACAAAATCTAGACTTGTATTGGTCCCCACTGCACTGCTGGCGGCACCATGTGATCTGGGGACCCAAGAAAATTAGTTTCTGCTCAACCCTAAAGCCATGGGCAGACTGAGCGTTGGCTCTGCAGCTAGGGTTTCAGGTTACAAGTTACAAGGTGAAACATCATCACTCGTTCATACAATAAAAATGCCTTTATTGGAACCTTTACAAAGCTTGACAAAGGGTCAGGTGTGACCCGAAACGTTACTGTAATGCCCTAAAAAGGTTCCAGTAAAGGCATTTTTATTGTATGAAGAAGTGGTGCTGTTTCATCTTGTAACCTGAAAGTCTATACCTGTGGAAAAGTGGCCACTGGGAAAACTTGCACCATAAGTAAGAAAAAGGCAGGATGCTGTGCTGACTTACCCTGTACTCTTCTGCAGCTAGGGTTGCCACATGGCTGGTAAAAGTGATGGTTGATCCCAATGTTAATAGGCAAAAAAGATAAATAGAAAAGGTGGCAACCCTATCTGCAGCTCTCAAACTGCTTTTTTTTTCAGACTGTGAGAAGCAAATCTGCTCCATGTCCCATCTCCATTGATTTGAATACAGGCCCAGACTGGCCATTTGTGGGTTAGGGCAAATGCCAGAGGGGCTGCTATAAGGTCCCATAGAAAGTCAGTGTTTAGTGGGCTGGTGGGGGCTGTTTGGGCCTCTATGTGGGCTGATGTGTACCTGAAATGCCAGGGCCTATTTTAATTCTCAGTCCAGTCCTGTTTGAATATGATGCACTTGCACGAAGTCACATGCAGCGGAGCAGACAGGGCCAAAACTAGGGGTAGGAAGAGTAGGCATGTGCCTAGAGTGCAAATTTGGGGGGGGCACCAGACATATACCCTTTCTGCCTTCTAACCCTAGTCTGGTCCACTCTCAAGGTGATTGTTCCCTGCTGAGAGGGACTGTGCGCATGTCAATTCAATTCAGCTAAGTAGGGTGCCTGGCCCAAAACTGGGAGCAGAGGTCGGCCTAAAAATGCCTGCTTTCAAATATTTGGGCTGACCTCCACCCCCTGGATGTGACTTTATGCAAGCCAATCTTTTTCAAATGACTGAAGATGGGGCCCAGAGCAAATTCGCTTCTCTCAGGTTGAAAAAAATATGATGGTGGGGAACAATGGAAACAATGCTCTGTCTGCTCTTGTAGCAAAGGCAGATGGAGTGATGGCTCCACTGCAGGCATTTTCAGGCCGACCACTCCATTCTGAATGGAACAGATCTGCTTCTCTCAACCTGGACGAAATACGCAGGCTCAGAGCAGTGGTCAACGCTCTGTCTTCCCATGGCTTTAGGGTAGAGCAGAAAGGACATATTTCTTGGGTCCACAGCATCACGTGGGGCCCAATGCAAGTCCAGATTTTATAGTATGCTTCATATAATATAGCTTATAATATACATCCGCCCTTCAGCTAAGCTGTTGTTGATCTACAACCCCCATTATTATAAGGGTGAGCCATAGTTACAACTATATGCTTGTGAAGCTGATTTACCTGTGATAACAAACAATGTTGGACAGAGCTGGCGTTGCGGCCAGGGTTTGTAACAGGACACAATCATAATGGAAAAAATGATCATGAAGAATATTCCCGCTAGCTGATGTCTCTGATAAAAGCTGATAAATTATAACATGGTAATGAGAATCATTTAGTAGATTAATGGCAATGGCATACAGGATCTTTTGGCACCCACTGTAAATTTGTGCCACCACCCAGTGCTGGACTGAGAATCAAAATAGGCCCTGGCATTTCAGGTACACAGAGGCCCAATCATCCCACTTAGAGGCCCAAACAGCCTCCACCAGCCCACTAAATACTGACTTTCTATGGCAACTTATAGCAGCCCATCTGGCATTTGCCCTAACCTACAGATTGCCAGTCCGGGCCTGCCATCACCCCTAGTTTCCTTCCCACCAGCCGTAGTATAATTTGTCAATGCAAAAACATAAGCACTACTTCCGCTATCCTAGGGTCATGGATTGTTGGGGCCACTGTGCTAGGGGGAGTCATAATGTAGTTCCGTGCTGGGAGTTACTGGAGTCACTGAGCACTTTAATGCTGGGGGGGGTCACATGAAGAGAAACATATTTAGTAAGTAACGTGGATTCAAGTGAGAGTGGACAGTGCTGGAATGGGCATAGCGTGTGTGTGCTACACACACACCACATAACAATATGTAGGAGATTAAATGCAAAGTGCCAGCTCTGAGGCAATTTTCAGAACTTCCATAAAAACTGCTACATTTAGGAAAGTTTGATATTTTAGAGAAGAAATACATAGTTACCCGTTTCAGTATTTTCCAAAAATGTATGATTTTTTTCTGGGGTCAACTTACACTTAAGGGTTCTTACAGCACATACAATGAATACTGTCTGTTTTTTTATTGCAGCAGAAAATATGGTAGTGCTGCTGTGTGTGCTACTGTATATGAGTTCATAAGCACACATATACAGTATATAAAATCTACTTGCCAGATTGTACATCTATGGTGAATTGGCTGGAACGGAAAGAATTAATGTGTAATTAATTAATTAGGGGTGCCCTTAATCCAGGATTTGGTTTGGGATTTGGGAACACTGGAGCTTTTGTTTTTTTCAGGAATCACGTGACAATAAAGTTCAGGACAACTGAATTTATCTTAAAATCTGGATACTGTATTCAAATTAGGTTTTAAATTCCCATCATAACACTGATGCATCACAGATCATAGAGCTTCTGATAATACAAATGTTCTTTGTGATGACCTGTCACTGCATCAACTGTAATATACACTCCCCCAAAAAAAGTTACAAATGAGTTTCCAACCTGTTGTTAGTATTCGGTTATTATGCTCTGCATGGCTGGCACATTTCTTATTTAATATTAATAATAATATTCCTTTTATCCTCTAGATGGCGCTTATCCCACATTAATTTGTTCCACCTACTGCACAAGTATATATGTATATTTTTATTTGTACAGTGCTCCTTGAGAGCAAAGCACTGTACATCAGAACAATAAATTAGTAGAACAAACAGGAGGCATTGCAATAATAAATACAAATTAGTCCAAAAAGTATAGTTACAATACAGATTACTCAGTGCCAAGGAGACAAAAGGATGGAGGTCCCTGCCCCATAAAGCTTACAATCTAAATGGAAGGGTAACTTTCAGACACAAACAGAAGGATATTAAATGCTGTAGGTTACAGTGGGTGACTGCCATATATGTGTTAGTTCCCAGTTCAAGTTCTATGCAGGTGCTCCAAGAGGTAGTCTTTTAGTTTAGTTCTGAAGACATTGAGGAATTTTCCTCACAGGAGAAATTCAGGAATGAGATTCAAATATAAAGAACAGCAAGACAGAAGGGTTTGATGTTGGAAACAGCAGTAGTAGTTGGGGGGTTCAACCAAGCGGTTGCTCTAAGAGGAGCAGAGGATTCGGCCAGGAACATACTGTATAGAGAGACAAGAGATGAGATGTAGTTAGGTGCAGAGGAGTGAAGGGCTATGAAGGTTATAAGGAAGAGTTTTTAAAATTATTCTTTGTTTTATGGGAAGCCATGATAAGGACTTCAGCAGGGGAGAGGCCTGTACCCTACTGGATGAGAGGAGGATAATTCTGGCAGTAGTTTTTAATATAGACTGCAGAGGGGAGAGATGGGAGTTAGGGAGGCCAGTTAGTAGAAGATTACAGTAATCTAGTTGGGATAAGATGAGAGCATGCATGAGGGTTCTGGCTGTAGCAGCTGAAAGAAAGATATGAATGCTAATCATACATTCTGATTTCTAAATAAGCTGTACAAACCCATGAGAAACTGAAAGGTGTATTTGGGAAGGATAATGGGCACAATAATGCCTCATGCACAAAGCCAGGCCTGTATAGATTGGGTTTGCTGAGATAGGAGAGGAAGAGCTTGACTGACATGCCCAGAGCCCTGACCTCAACCCAAAAGAGCCTCCGTGGGATATAATGGAATGCCAACTGTGAGCCAAAACCTTCCCAGAAGAGTAGAGGCTGTTATAGCAGCAAGGGGTGGGGAAACAGAGGGTGCTGGTAGTCTGTACTTTGTACTGCATTAGTTTCTGTTTCATAGTTAGCATAATCTGCTTTAATGGGTTTGTCCGCCAAGTTAACTTTTAATATGACATAGAGAGTGATATTCTGAGTCAATTTGCGATTGGTTTTCATTTTTTTTTTATTTAGCTTTTTATTCAGCAGCTCTCCAGTTTGCAATTTCAGAAATCTGTTTGTTAAGGTCCAGCTTACCCTAGCAACCATGCATTGATTTGAATAAGAGACTGGAATATGAATAGGAGAGGGCCTCAGTAGCACTAATAATACATTTGTAGCCTTAATGAGCATTTGTTTTTTTAGATTGGGCCAGTGACCGCCGTTTGAAAGCTGGGAAGAGTCAGCAATAATTAAAAAATCTATAAAAAAATAAACAATGGCGACCAATTAAAAAGTTGCTTAGAATTGGCCAACATAATAACATACTTAAAGGGAACTTAAAGGTGAACCACCCCTTTAAAATGTGATTAGTAAGAAACATATTTCTTCTATCGTTACTTATCCCCAATATATTGAATATAAGTCAGCTTCTAATTGTGATAATGACTGCCATTACAGCACCTCTCTGACGATACAGGATGATGTGGCACTGGCTACTGTGTGTGTGTGACACTGGTTCCGCACATGTAGATGATTAATCACACGCACACGAGTATATTACATTACACACAGCACCATGTGTTTATTCTGTTTATAGGCCCTGCATGCAAGTCAGCACTCTGAGTACCATGTGTTTAGGCTTAGTAACCTGCTGCTGTCACAGCCCAGGTCTGCTCCACCTCCCATGTCACCCAGTCCTTTGCCATTGGGTGCTCCAGGCACTTCCTGAATGGGAAGAGACACCGGTGTTCACAGGCTGAACAAGTAGGGCCCAGCTGTTAGAAGAACTCTTAATTCAATGTTTATTCCCTTTTTTGCACCAAAGTGTATCTGGAGAGTTTACCTGCATTCTCCATATGAATGGCATGGCTCTCCTCTTTTTTTATTAGCTTCCAGCAATAAAAGATATCATGCCTTCTCCAGTCTCCAGTAGTGTAACTTGATTTTGGACATTAGCCTCAGCAACAAAATTGTTTTTATAACCCCCAAAAAGGTTTACTCATAAACCTATAGGGAAACTGCACATCAGTTGGGCCCTCACTAGGTCCTGCACACTCCTTGGCCCAATAGCTACAAGGTCTGCTTGCCCTATAGATATACCCCTCACTCACTGATATTAATAATTAATGAACTAAATCTAAATGAAACTTCATTTGTTCTGTAAGCAAAATGTTAGACCAGCTTCTGTTAGGGTAGAGACACACAGTGCTATTTCGGGGAGATTAGTCACCTTTGCAACAAATCGCCTCTAATCTCTAAATCGCGACTACTCTCCCCGAACTGTCTCCCCGCTGACTAGAATCTAAAACGCCGGTGGGATGGCACTCAGAGCGCTTCGTTTTCTGAAAGTCGCGACTTCAGAAAACAAAACTCTCCGAGTACCATCTTGTTGGCGATTTAGAATCTAGCCGGCGGGGAGACAGTTCGGGGAGAATAGTCGCCTTAGGAAGAGGCATTTTGTCGCCAGGCGACTAATCTCCCCCAAATAGAACAGTGTGTCTCTACCCTTAAAGGGGAATTCAACCCCACCCGGCGCTAACCCCCTCCCCCCGTAGGCTCCCCTCCCACCTGCCTACCTCTCCCCCGGGCTATTGCACAAAGTTCAATCAGCGAGCTTAGTGAACTTAGTTTGCATGCGCAGTAGTACCAGCGACTCCAGGAAGAAGCCGCTGGAAGAGAAGATGGCCCCTGTGGACTTCACTGGAGGGGACTTACACAGAGGGGTAAGTAGCAATTAGGGGCAATAGCTCAGGGGGAGAGGTATGCCGGTGGGGGGAGGAGGGAGGGGGGCCTACGGGGGGTGGGGGGGAGGGGGTTAGCGCCGGGGATTGAATTCCCCTTTAATGAATCCCTTGAGTCACATTTGATTGGTTTAATCAAAAGCAATATTTAATATAAAGAATCACTATTGTGATACATACATACATGTTCTATGACCTTATCTGTTGGTACATGAGTAGTAAGAAAAGCAAATGGTGAACCTCTTCTGTTTTGAAATTTAATCTTATTCAGTCCACATCCTGAGTGGCAAATGAGCATTATGCATGGCAGCTCAGAATTCAATGCAGTCAGCAGCATGCGTTTCAGAGTAGAACTATTTTGGTTGGATCGACACCCGGCAGCAAAACACAGGTGACAAATCAGACAGAGTCGCAGTCGTCAAATTATAATCGGATTGAATGAAAAGTCGCAGGTAAGAACTACACAGTCCGACTGTCGGATGAAGATGTTGCTTAACTGCGTCCACATCCGTATCGTGTTGGATCTAATGTAGTTCTTACTTTTCTTTACTTTTCATTCAGTCCGATTAAATCTTGACACCTGCGACTCCATCCGTCTTGTCGTGTGTGTTTTGTCGGCGGGTGTCGATCCAACCAAAAACGCTTGTGTAGTTCTACCCTTAGACTACACTAGAGTTTTTGGTCGGCTCGACACCCACCAACACCAACGCAAGCGACAAGTCGGATGGCGTCGCACTCGTCAAGATATAATTGGACTGAATGAAAAGTCTCAGGTAAGAACTACACAATCTGACTGTCGGATGAAGACGTGGTTTGCTGCGTCCACATCCGACAGTCTTGCCGCATTGGATGTAATGTCGTTTTTACCTGCAACGTTTCATTCAGTCCAATTAGAATCTTGACACCTGAGTCTCCATCCAACTTCTATCCTTAGATAGAAAAAGATAAATAGCCATTCAGAAGGTGGATTCAAACCTTATATTAACTTTTAGTATGGTGTAAGGAGTAATGTTTTGAGACCATTTGCAGTTGGTTTTCATTTTTTATTATTTGTGGAGTTATAAAGGGGGAAATTCACCAAGTAGCGAAAAATTAGCTAGCGTTGCCTACGCTAACGTTCGCCGCACTTCGCCAGGGCTACGCAAATTGACAAAACTGCGAAGTTACACTAAGGTTGGCGAATGGTAGCGTAGTTGCGCTAGTGTTACTTTGCCAGGCAAAGCGCATTTACGCTAGCGATGCCTAATTTGCATACGGCGTGAATTTCAAAGTATAATAGAAGTATATGTTACAGCCACTACATTACACTACACAAGCCCAGGAAACCTTTAATAAAAAAAAAATAAAGTTGTCCTATTGCCCTACATGTGCCCCCTATATAATTGTGCTGCCATATGTTAGGAAATGTGGGGGGAAGAAGGGTTACCCCCCAAAAAAGGTAAAACACGCCAGCGTTTTTTTGGGACAGAAAAAAAATTCCAATTTTTTTTTTTTTAATTCCTATCTATTGTATTGAACTTCACCAGGTCTGACCTGGCGAAATAATGTCTAGCGTAAGTGGTAACATTCAGGAAAATGGTCATCTTAGTGAATTTCCCCCTTAGAGTTTTATTCAGCAGCTCTCCATTTTCAGCAGTCTGGCATACCTCCCAACATTTTGAAAGTAAAAAGAGGAACAAAACATTTTTTCACACATACCACAGCAAAATGTTTTCATTGCACCCATTTGTGTGGCCACACACCCACCCCGTGTCTTGCTGCCCACCTGATCTCCAACTAAATAGGTGGGCTGTGAAACACTTCTAATTGCCACTCAGTTGACCTGCCAATTGCTGGGACCCTGAATGGCCCAGCCAATTACTTTGACACACTAAATGCTGGGATAGCCCCACCTGACACTGGCATTATCCACACTAGAGGCCGGTAAATAAACAAATAGATATTCAGCAACACAGAATATAAATCCTGTTACAAACAGTTTACATCTACTAAAAAAAGTAAGGATTTTTTTATTTTGCTTTGTGTGTATGCGTGACAAGAGTCTGAGGCAAGGACACCACGAGTTCGCTTCATTTGGGTATTTTATTTCCGGTATTCACACAGACGGTACCACAGGGGGTAGGTGGGGCGGGGGCGTTTTAGTCTAACAACATCTGTAGGGTATTTGACAACATGGTTTCTATTGCTACCTGTGACAGTTCGCCCCTCCACCCCAGGATGTGTCTGTGGCCCAGGCTATGCCCGCTGAGGTGCATTCTGGGAGTTGTAGTTTACCCGCAGCTGGAGGGCCACAGGTTGGGAAGTTGAGAGCAGTAGGTAGGGAAGGAGAAAGAGGGAGGAGTGCGGGGAAAGGAGGAGGCAGTTACAGGACTGGGAGGTGCCGCCTTCTCCCACTCACCGGGCTCGGGACGTAGAACGAAAGTGTTAGGGGCTCCCTGAGTTCGAGTCTATGGATTAGCCGGAGGGGGAGGCGCCGGTTCCGAGTTGGTTCTCAGGCAGTGCGGGCACGGCACGAGGCACCATGAAGAAGCAGTTCAATCGCATGAAGGTTCTGGCGAACCAGACCGTAGGGAGGTGAGTGCGCGGCCGCAGCGGGACTTGGGCTCCAGCGGTAGAACTTACTGGCTGCTGTGTCTGCGGCTGGGCCAGTCGGGGACTGGGGAATTGAAGGGCAAGTTGAGAGGCTTTAGACACAGACTTTGGAACCAGTTGGGGCGGGACCCTGCCTCTGGGGGGAGTTGGTAGCTCCTGGATGCCTCACTGTAGGGCAAGTTTGGGACATGAGTAAAAGTAAATCATTCCTGGGCTGGGCCCCGATCTCTGGGGCAAATTGGGGTCTCGACTCAGGGACTCTGGAATATGTTGGGATTTTCGATCTTTGAATACAGAGCAAGTTGGGGGCTTGAGGCACCGCCTGCAGCTGGGCAAGTAGGAGCATGTGTAGTTTTGGGCCCGGAGGACACCGTCTTCTTCCTAATTGTATAGTGGGGTAGTCTCTGTGAATGGGGGGCAGGAATGTAGAGAGAGAGTAAAGTAGCAGCTATATGGCTGGGATACACTGTACTACTATATATGTTATTACTTGCATTCTATTGGACTTCACTGCTTGGGGGTAACCCTGAGGGTGGAGGGCCCAGTGTGAGCACAGCTTATACCAGGGGTCCCAGTCATGAACTGGGCTGAGAGCCTAGCGCAGAATTAATGAGGTACGCCTAATTGGACATCAGCGTGCTTAATTGGACGCCGGAGCTGCAGAATTGGACACCACCCCTTCCCAACCTCCCCTGACCCCCATGTCCTTGCAAAAAAATTTGGCGCTATACCGGTCGCCGGGCCAAAAAACTTTGGGGACCCCTGTCTTAAACCATTGGAGGGGTGGGGCTAGCGCAAATTATTCTGAACCTGGGGCTCCCTGGGGGGCTGTGTATGTGTTGGGGGCTGATTTGGAACTGACTGCTGGTTCAGACACTGTAACTTTGCTGTGAATGTATTACAGTTGGACCCAGCATTGGCCATGCTGACATCTAGGCCCTAAAGGAGACATAATGTGTAAAATAATAAGAATGTACCAGTGCATTATACTCGTTTAGATATAGAAGAATTGTGCTAAAAAAAGTAGTGTTTCAGGCTGATTTTTAGAATATTTCTGTTAATAATCCCTCCCTTCTCTTCCACTTACTGCTCCCTGAATTCCCAGGCTGTTTAGGGGAGCCAGCAGCTCTCAGCTCACTCATTGTAGGACAGGAACCAATTAGCAGCTAGCAGGACCTGAAAGGGAACTGAAGCCTGTTTGTGTGACTGCAGGGCTGTGATTGGCTTGTCCCCCTCCTACTGTGCTTCTGGTAGGACACACCCATGCCTCATCTTATGTTTGTTTGTACCCCCCAGGCTCCACAATTTGCCCATAGGGCACCATCTTTAAAGTTGGAAATTCTCAGCCTTTTTTGTACTTTAAAGTCTGTATTTCTATAATATTGCCCCCTTTTTCCACTGTGTTTATTAGCTGCAGTTAGCTGTGCATCCTATTCTTGTATCATTTACACTTCTTTGGCTTCTCTTTGTATTGATGCCCCAAGGGCAAATTATACAGATCAGAGGGCCGTATACCTGTCAGCTGCTTTCCAAGCTGTTCCTGCCTAACTGCAACCATCGTCATCCCTTAACATTTGGGGAATGCTGCTGTCCAGCTGTTTGCCTTTAGTGGTATGACCACAGTCCCCTGGCATTGACTGGTGGAGAGTAAGATTGGCCTCCAGCCTTTGGAGTAAAGCTCAGCCAACCTCTGTGACCATTTGTAAATAAAGAGAAACCCTGAGACTCCTTTATGTTTCTGCCAGAATTCCAAATAGTAGCTGTATCCATAGACCTCTCTGCATATTCCACATATTTGTCCTGGCCTTTCTACAGTGTTTTGAATTGTGTTGGGCATTTATTTAATATGTTTAGCCTGAGGTAGCTGTTGTTTTCATACCAAACAACAGAAAAAAACCAGCTTCATAGCATTTTCTGGTGCATTCTTAAAGAGACAGGATCTGTTATATACAGTGACACTCTTTCAGGCAGAAATACCAGAACTTGCAAAGTAATTCACCCTCAGATATTTAGCATAGTGGGGCTGTCTATGGTTTGGTTGTATGCTACTGTCCGTTGTATGAATTGGCTATAATCATATGGGTTGATACTGGATAAAGTGCTCCATTTACTTCTATTGATGCTGGAACCCTCTTCAGGGTTTGTGATTGGACTGGCTCTTACTATGGATGCACCAAATCCAGGATTCGGTTCAGTATTCAGCCAGGATTCGGCTGTTTTCAGAAGAATTCGGCTGGATCCTTGTGCCGGCCGAACAGAATCCTTAAAGGAGAATTCAACCCTGTAAAAAAAAAAAAAAAAA
>CM044447.1:117657189-117670454 GCA_024363595.1 Xenopus borealis | reverse complement strand
TTTAATATAAAAACAATTGTTGCACTCACAATTCTCCTGTGGAGTACTCGCATATAGTATTTGTGTGGGGCGTTAAAGCCGGCTTCCCCTTGGTCCCTCGTGCAGATCTGTGTGGGTTCTCCCCTCTCTCCTAAATGGAGAGATGTTCTTCCATCTTCATCTTTCTACGCATGTGCAGTAGAGTGAAAAGCCCAACTAAAAAGACAGCTATTTCGTTCTACAGCCAGTTTTTTTGTCAGGAAAAACCGGGTTTTCTAGCGAGCACCACAGAGAGATCTTCCATCGTCTTCTTTCTTCAAATTTCCCTGGGCAAACGCATGCGCAGTAGAACAAAATAGCTGACTTTTTAGTTAAAGTTCGGCTTTTCCCTCTACTGCAGATGCGCGAAGAAAGAGGAAGATGGAAGAAGATATCTCCATGGTGCTCGCTAGAAAAACCTTGGGCTGGTGCAGTTTTCTGCTGACAGGAGCACCGGCCCGGGGTTTCAGGTAAGTCAATACAATAACTTGGGGTGCCTAATATTTGTCACTCCCATGTGCTAACAGACTTTCCTTCTCCTTTAGCCAATTCTCAGATTTTAAGCTTCTGTGTAAAAGGGACTGATGTCAATAATGGGCTGTCTTTGTAAAGTGCTGCAGAATATGTTGGTGCTGTGTAAATAAAGGATAATAATAGATATGTTATTCAGTTATATGTGGGAAGGGAAAGGGTGTGACTACTTTTACAGGGACTTAGATGTATCTGAGGAAAATATGTTTTAGATGAATGCCTGATGACCTTTTTATTGTCTTTATCCAATGAAGGACCAGCTTGCTGCCGACATGTACAACTTTGTTTCGAAGGAAGGAGAATATGGAAAATATTTTGTCACAGTAAGTCTTCTTTTTTTTTGTTTTTGTTTAAAAACTGTGAGTGAACACAAGGTTAAGAACATTTGCTACCAACTTTACATTCCATTACATCTAGGAGCCTCTTGTAAGATGCTGGCAGAGATAGATAATAGTATCATGATGAAAGAAGTTATTGATTTCCACTGTGGCTGGACATCTGCATCCTGTCTTTGCACCAAATCCAGTATTCCATTAAGGCTTAGTCCAGACGGGGAGATTCGGGGGCGATCCGTTGCCTGGCGACTTCTCGCCGCGACGGATCGCCCCCGAATCTCCCCAAATAGCTTGACACCCCAGCGCACCGGCGAGGCTTAAAAACGCCGGCGCCTGTTCACACGGAGCGGCGCGATTTTTAAAATCGCTCCAAATTGCCTGGCGACGGATCGCCCCCGAATCTCCCCGTCTGGACTAAGCCTTAGGATTCAGACAAATGCAGATCTGTAAATAGGCCCCTTAGTATTTACTTCAACCTAATCCAAATTTGTACTCGTGTGACTCTAAAGCTACAGGCAGCTAAAAGTTGATCCATTTTTCTTCACATATGTTGCATTTATACTGACTGTGTGCAACAGTCGGCAAAATTAATTTTAGTCGAGAGTTTGGCCAAAACTTTTGTATGGAAAAGAAAATCCAGCCGAAATGTAAATATTTTGGATTCTCTGGATCCCTGGTTTTTAGCATAGTTGTATTTTTAATTAAATGTTGTCCTTTGTGTACATTCTGCCTGCAGATGTTAGAGACACAAGCTGAATACCATAGGAAAGCATTAGCTGCCTTAGAAAAGGCACTCCCCGAAATCCAAGCCCAGCAAGGTAATTTTTCCCTGCTCTCCTGCACCCTCCCAATTCTTTCCTGCTTCCGTCAGTCTGGTTACTATCTGTAATTCCAGCTGGCAATAAACTTTGGATAATGTTGAGCCTGAGCTTCTGTCTTTTCTGATCCAAAGCTACTGGTATTAACGGGCTGTTCTTCTGTTATCTTTCTCTTCTCATCTCCTCATCTACATCCCTTTAACTTTTCTTTTGCTCTTGCACACTGTTTTTGTTCTCCTTTAAGGCTCATGGAACACGTGGCATAGTCTCACCCAGTGGAGAAACACCCTAACCCAGCTGTGCAGCCTGTCATTTCTTTTAATGGCGACTGCCCATCAACACTGTTGTCAGGCAGATTTCACCTCCAACATATATATTTTCAAGCTTCAAATGATGTTTCACAAAAGGGGTTCAGGTGCTTCTTTGCAAGGATAAATATACCACCTGTGTCATGAACTTCTATTATTCCTTTATTTCTCACTCTTGCATCAGTTGTCTGACTTCAGCCATACGTATGTACTTTCCCTGCAATACTATGTTTTTTCATCTCCTTACATCTGTCTTCCCCCTGTGGACCCACCCACAAAACCCCAATGATGGTTCGTTCGGTGGATGCCTTTCCCTATCCTTCAGATAAGTGGACTGAAAAGCCAGCGTTTGGCACACCACTAGAGGAGCACTTGAAACGGAGTGGGAGAGAGATAGCTCTACCCATTGAAGCCTGTGTAATGATGCTGCTGGAGACCGGCATGAAAGAAGAGGTATTTAGTCAGTGCAATAAAAATGTTTTTTTTTCTTGGCTAATTTGCCCGTGTTCACATTGATGCTATGTGGCTGTGGTTCAGTTACAACATATATCATAAGTTGTAGGGCCATTTGGACAACTATGCATTGAATGTGTCCTTCTCTTATAAAGTTGAGTTTATGTATTTTTGGGATGACACTGACACTTTACTCATGTCCTGACTTTGCTACACAGGGTTTGTTCAGAATTGCAGCAGGGGCCTCCAAACTCAAGAAGCTTAAAGCCGCACTGGACTGTTCCACGTCTCAGCTAGAGGAATTTTACTCAGACCCACATGCAGTGGCAGGTATGGTTGGAATAAGCATGAGAAAGTCTTCACTGGTGGATGGGATCCAAAAACCAGTCCATGTCCGGTTTAGGGTGGGTCACCATGATCCTCATGTTGCATTGTTTTAATAGATTTTTCCTTTGAACAAGTCTATATTCTGAAAAGGAAAAATGAATGTGCACAGTGATTGTCAAAGGACAAAGAAAGCATACTAAAAAGGCTCATTTCAGGAATAAAAGCAAAATTGATTGCAAAGAAAAAAATGCCCACCAATGTGGTTTAGGCCATGAAGTAGAAGTGGCTGCAAAGATCATTCTTTTCTTTCATACTCCTTAACTGCAGAATATATAGCATCATCTAAAGGCTGTTTGTTCATTTTTATAAAGTAACAGCATATTGAGCAACATGGGCCACTAGTGGATGTTACATTCATCATACAAATCCACAGTGTATCGCATATACCTCTCTGGTTATCTGCATTGATTGGAAGCATTTGATTTGCTAATCGATTTATGTTTTGCGCTTCATAGTTACTTAATTTTGGATTTGAGTGTGGTCAATGAATATTTGTAAAAATTGTACTCCACAGGGGCACTAAAATCGTATCTGCGTGAACTGCCGGAGCCTCTTATGACATTTAACTTGTACGAGGAATGGATCCAAGCTGGAAAGTAAGGACAAGGGGGCTGTGGAACTGTGTACTAAGAGACACGGTAGTTTTTCACTAATGAATCAAGAATTTCCAAAATGAGTTAGAGTAGGCCCGGACTGGCAATCTGTGGGTTCTGGCAAATACCAGAGGGGCTGCTATAAGGTCCCATAGAAAGTCCGTATTTAGTGAGTTGGTGGGGACTGTTTGGGCCTCTATGTGAGCCGATTGGGCCTCTGTGCATCTGAAATGCCAGGGCCTATTTTAATTCCCAATATGGACCTGAGTTAGAGGCCTTCCTAGCACGGAATGGCATTAATATAATACAAGTATGGGACCTATTAACCAGAATGCTCGAGACTTGGGGGCTTCTGGCTAAAGGCTTTTTCTGTAACCCATTTATTTAACCCAATAGGATTTAGAATTAAGAATACATGGCACTGTTTTGTTATTACAGAGAAAAAGGAAATAATGTAGAATTTTTTTTTTTATTATTTCATTAAAATGAAGTGTATGAGAGATGGCCTTTCCATAATTTGGAGATCTCCGGATAACGGATCAGTATATCTGATGTCTCACTTATTAGAAGCTAAATTTGTGTATTCTCAGCTGTCACAGTGTTGTGTGATGCCTTTAGGAACAATAGAACAGAGCTGTAAATGGACCTCTCCGTGGCAGGGACAATGTTAAGTTTTCTAAGAGAGAAACCACTGAGAGGTACCATAAATCTATGTCATTATAAGGCTTTGTTGATATAATTCTGTTGGTGGAGGAAGACCTTCCACTGCTCAGACTATCTGGTATAGTCTTGAATTGCATCGGTCTGTTAAATTCAGACTGAAATATACCTGTCCGCACTAGGGACTGGTGGTTGGCACTCGTTCATTGTTAGAACACCAGTGGTATAAACTTTGGACAAAATATATGATCATCAGTCTTCATGTGTGGGGCCCCTAATGAACATTTTGGACAGTGTAATGGTGATGTAATCACACCACAACTGTTAATCCAATATGGAAAATCCTTTTGATCACTGACCTCTGTCCATATGATAATATGGTTGAGTACCAGCCGAGAACTGGATGGGACTGACTTTTATACATATTGATCTAAGAGACTGCCATTAATTCAACCATTCTGTATAAGTATAATATGCTGAACCAGTGCCATCACATGATCCTTTGAATTAGGGAACCTTGGGTCTGGATTCCGGCAAATACTCCATAGAATTGGATCCCTCACGATGGGTGGAAAAGGCTGTTGTGTGCACTTAAAATTTTCCATTCCAGGCTCTTGGATTCAGCATAATCCTGCTAAAATTTGCTCTGGTTTGGCCAGTCCTGCTAAAAATGGCCATATTGTGCTAAAAATGGCTTGGATTTGGCCAAATACAGTATTCAAGTCATCCCTACTTATTATACGTCTTTTTGCCATGAAAAATTTTGCATATTTTTATTATTAGACATTCGCCTTCATAATAAAGTAGAAAAGCAGCTACTGCAATATTATCTGTGGTTGGTATGAAAGTATTTGTAATATCAGTAAGAGATTCTTTTCTGCTTCTACCTAACTTATGTCCTCTTTTCCAACCCTGAAGTATTCCGGACCAGAACACAAAGCTGCAGTCCTTATGGGTAGTGTGCCAGAAACTTCCTAAACAAAATCTGGAAAACTTCAGGTAGAGTTAATCTGACAAAGCTTGAAACCGTTGTTTTTTTTTTTTTTTTTTTTGTCAGTTACAAATATAGGGAAAATAGGGATATAGAAGTAACAGATGAGAATAGGATCAGAGACAGGTAAAAGCAAATGGGAAAAGGGAAAACGTATCATCTGCAGTTGTAAGCCATTAAGAATGGTGCATGGGGTTCACATTTCATAAAGAGGAATACAAATTGGTCGTTTTGTGCAGGTAGATAGATCCAGCATTCATTTACATAATGCCCACAGTGGAAAAATTATCATTAAAATATGCTTCTGCATGCAATGCAGTTTGAGTTAAGCCCATTATAATGTGATTTCCATTTAAAGCCAGTATGGGGTGAACAGCACCCCTCTTCTGTTTGTCTGGAACCACTAGTGTTATCACTAATCCAAAACATTGCTCCCACTGAGACACAGCCTCCGTGTCTTTCAGGTATCTTGTGAAATTCTTGTCCAAGCTCAGTCACCACAGTGACATCAACAAGATGACTCCCAGCAACATCGCAATTGTGTTGGGTCCCAACCTGCTATGGTCAAGGCATGAAGGGTGAGTTTGATAATGAACTGATCTGTGATATTGGGATATACCAGTGGGTCAATGCTGACAATGCCCGATGGGAAAACTTTAAACCTGCTTGTAGAGTGAGAACTGCATTATCTTGATGATTTGTCTCTCTCCCAATTGGTCTGTATAGTTAAATATTAAGAGCTTACCATTGAGCCAATGACCAAACCATTAAAGAATAAGTAAAACTTAATTTTATTGTCTTTCTAAAATTACTCTTAAGGCTGGGGACAGACAGGGAGATTCAGTCGCCTGGCGTTTAATAGCAGGCGACAATCTCCCCGAACGTCCTTCTCCCTGTCTGCCGCTAGTTTAAATGACAAAGCGCCAGCGCTGTGCACACGCGTTGCTGCGATTTCCGGAATCGCCCGAAGTTACTTCGTGAGGAAACTTCGGGCGATTCCGGAAATCGCCGCACCGCGTGTGCATAGAGCCGGCGCTTTTACATTTCAACTAGCGACGGACAGGGCGAAGGACGTTCGGGGAGATTGTCACCTGCTATTAAACGCCAGGCTACTGAATCTCCCCGAATCTCCCTGTCTGTCCCTAGCCTAACAGTCCCTGAAAATAACATACCTTTCTCCCTCCATTTAGTTTTATTTCTGCAGCTGAACTACAGCTCTTTTAGCTGCTTCCTTGTGTAGTGTGAAGCTTCATCTCTTGATTGCTTCTTCCTTAAAGGCTTTTCTTTTTAGGTTGAGTAGTTTATGCCTTTTTATAAGTGTACTTGATCCTGCACTTTGCCATGGACAAGTATTGTGATCCTAAGATTATATCTAGGATTCTGACTACAAAGCAAGACGTCCTGGAGACAATATCCTTTATCTGAGAGGCTTATTTAGTTTACTGCCTTGTAAGTCTTTAATAATAAATGGCATGAAATCTCTGACTAAATGCAGAGCAATCAAGCTAAAGCTGAAGCTTTAACTTGTATAGAAATGCATGAAGGCCCAACCATTAATTTGACAGAAACTCACAAGCTGCCTTGTTTGTCATTGGCCTGTAAACACCCTCAGCGTTTAACGGGTTATCTTAAAGTCAGTAATTTTTATTTAGGAAAAAAAAAAGATGCAGATTCTCAAAACTTCTCTATATACATAGAGTGCAGTATTCCAAGATGCCAAGGCAGATTCTCGTGGATTCTGCATGAGAGTACTGTGGTTTGGGGCGGAATGTGCGGTGCTGCGGTTACCCGCTTTCATTAAGACTTCCCAAGCTTGGTCTTTTCATGTTCTCCTCCACTCTGCACTCTGTCTAATTGTGAGCAAGCGTTCCAGCTTCCCTGTGTATCAAGTTACCCCAAAGCACTTCATTAATCGTAATCCGCTTTTTTGACTTGCGAAGGCCCTCAGCAGCTTTTCTATGGGTTGAGGAGATATGACTTGTATCAAACAACAAATAAGCCTTCCAATATTTTAGTTTTATTTCATGTTCATTATGGACATGTATTTCAAACAGTTGTACAATTAAGATTCTTGGGCCCCTCTCTCACTCTATATGACCTTCCACAAATGGCTCCAGTCAAAAAATCAGAGATGCAGATGGATTTTTTAATTGGCTGTGTAGCCTTTGTATATGCATTTAAGTGTCCCAGTTTTTTTACATGATCTGATTACTTTATACTAGTCTGGCCCAACTGCTTCATTAAAGGCACGGGGAAACCGCCGCTGACTCTGCCCCTCCAGACCTGGATGGCAGCTTAATGCATTGTTTATGGACCAGGCTTGAACTGGTAAAAGTCAGAAGGGCTGCTGTAAGATGCCATAGACACTCACTATTTATTGGGCTGGTGGTGGGGTTGTTTGGGCCTCTATGTACTGAAAAAGCCAGGGCCTATTTTGAATCCCAGTCCAGACATGGTGAGCACCTCCCCTATTTAACCTTAAAACTCTGCACCCTTATTTATATTAGAACTCTCATATTGCTTGTCATGTAACCAAGTAAGGTTTATGTTTTCCCAGAACCCTCGCAGAAATGGCGGCTGCAACATCTGTCCATGTGATGACAATCATCGAACCAATCATTCAGCACGCAGACTGGTTCTTTCCAGATGGTAAGTTAGTTCCCTGTTAGAAAGGGGATTGGCCTGTACTGGTTTCTGGGAAATTAATCTTGGGGGGGGGGGAGTATATTCATTTTGATTTGTCATGGCTTTTTTAGTGGTTTAAAGCCGGCAGTTCATTGCCAATAGATTAGCAAAAATAATGCAAGCTGTAACACATGTACACTGTATTTATTCTGCAGAATGTTTTACCATACCAGAGTACACCGCTGTAGAATCTCTCTCTATTTGTTTAAGATGGCAGCTGCCATATTAGCTTTGTGTGACGTCATAGCTCTGGGCTTTGATTACAGCAGGGAGGGGGGAAAAGGGAGGGAGAGAGGAGCAAACTGAGCATGCTCAAGCCCTAGCCCAAGACCTGCATGTTTAAGCTGAAAGAAGGAAGTCTGATGCAGCAGCCTATGTATACACAATAGAAGGAAAGAAATTTGGTGTTTCTTTTGACAGAGAACTCAGAGCTGCATTACTTTAAGGGGTTACTGGTTTATCTATATAGACCTTTCTGATAAAGCTTACTTAATTTTAGCCTTTCCTTCTCCTTTAAGATTACTGTTGGGATTTATATGCATCTTTGTATTAACTTTTTAATTCCCCTTTCTCTTCCTTCAGATCTGGACTTTAATGTTTCTGGTGCCTTTGTCCCCGTTGTGCCCACAATGCATTCCAACAATGTGCCTTTTACCGGGAACGATGCGGTGTATGAGTTTGGGCCACTGGAGAAGAAAAGGCCTTTTAGTATGGTGATGGACGGAGAGCTCTCGAAGAAGGACGGGTGAGTGTTAGGACAGTATTTAGCACACGTTAAAGAGATAGTTGACCGATCTAAATGTGGAACAGTTTAATGTCCCTGAAGTCCTTCCCCTAAAAACACTGTATCAAATATTCATTGTAAATGCAAGGCATTTGAAGTGAACAGCAGACATGGCAGGATAGGGCAGGGTCTCAAGAGGTTTCAGGCCATTGAAAATAATGGAAATGGGGTGGCTCATAGGAGACAGAGTTTTTTTTTATAGAGCAGATGGAATTTTGAGGCAAGGTGATAACAAAATCAGCAATAGAAGCAATAGAACCTGGATACACGATGAGACTAAATTCTAAATTTGAAGGATTTTTTTTTTACATAGAGTTTATTGAACTGGAAGGTGAGTGGAAATCAAACTAAGAGGCATTCTTTATATAGGAGAGAAAAGGAGTGAGCGTTGCTGTTTGACTAAATCATAAAACTAGGAGGTGTTTATGATATGGAGGTAATAAAACAAGGATGCTGTAAATCATTCTCCTCTCCGAGGAAGGGCATTAGTGTAATGGGAGCAAATTAACAAAATAAGATAACGCTTCTCCCTACAGCTCAAGTCTGAAAGTGATGGACTACCATCTGAACACTCGCAGAGGTGGAACCTTAAATCGAAAACATGCAGCACCAGCTTTCCAACCTCCACTGCCTCCCAGTGAAAGCGGGAACCATCCGGATTATTCTGCATCCTCAGATGTTGCTTCCATGGTTGCTATATCCGCAACTTCTGCAGACCCTATGCCAATCCACGGCAATGATGAAACTAGGTACTGTCTTGTGACAAAATTCTATGGAGATGTCCCTAAAACAAAGCTGTTTTCAACATAGAGCAGAATGGAGCAGAACTTAATAGTTCTGCTCCAGCAGAATGCTGCACTACAATTCATTTCTCAAAAGAGCAAACAGATTTTTTATATATTTCATTTTGAAATATGACATGGGGCCAGACATATTGTCTGTTTCCCAGCTGCTCCAGTCATGTGACTTTTACTCTTATAAACTTCAGTCACTCTTTACTGCTCTACTGCAGATTGGAATATTATCACCCCTTCCCTTTCCCCAAAGGCGCCCTAGGCAACCCAGTCGGCCAGCTTGCCCCCCTTTGCTGCCCCTGTACCGCACTTGCAGACATGCGTGGTGACGCTTGTGCATCAGCGCTGATGCGTGTGCAAGTGAGCCGACAAAGGAGTCAGGTCTAGGGGTAGGCACTGGGCAGAAGAGGTAGCTGCCCAGTGACCCCCAGTCGTTGCACCCTAGGCAGCTGCTTCTTCTGCCTACTCCCTAGATCCAGCCCTGCCTTTCCCACCCAGAAGCCTAACAATGGGAAAGGTAATCCGATAACAGCTCCTTAACACAAAATAGCAGCTACCTGTTAGATCTGAGAACAGCACTCAATAGTAAAATCTAGGTCCCACTGAGACACATTCAGTTACATTGAGTAGGAGAAACGACAGTCTGCCAGAAAGCAGTTCCCTCCAAAAGTGCTGGCACATTCTGAAAAAGCACACGGCCAAGTAAAGTGACTGAGATGGTTGCATACACACCAATATTCCAACAAAAAAAAATACACTTGCTGGTTCAGGAATGACATTTCATATTGTAGAATTAATTATTTGCAGTGTAAACCGGGTAATTTAGAAATTAAAAACGACATCATAAAAATCATGACAGAACCCATTTAATATTTCCAAGGTTGAATTTATTTTGATTTGCACAGTAGTAATTTTCCCCTATGCCTCTCTCCATTTGAATTACTGCTTTCCAATAATCAGTCTCTCTCATTCACTCACTGTCTCTTTCCTTTCTCTCTCGGGCCATTTGTTATATGCTTAACATGGTCAGCCCCACTTTATAGAGAGTTCCCCTCCCCTGAGCAAGTTATGCATGTAACTGAAAGGGATAATAATGGATGTATAGTGTGCAACATACATTATCTTTTTATGCAGATATGTGAATAATAAACATTCACACAATTTTTCCACAGTACATTCAAGACTAAAGATCTAATTACTGCAACCACCCCTCCGTCGCTTCGGAATGGAACTCATCAGCCCTCTGGTGGTGGAAATGCAATGTCTGCTGCACAGGGCACCGCCAACCCAAGTCCTCTGTCCTCCAGGCGAGGTAAATGCTTCTATATAATCTGAAACTTCTTTCTAACTTTATGTATACAAAAAAATATGTTTAACAAGAAGATGTGCTCAATGTTGGCTCTGCTTCAAATAAGAACTTCCATAATATACACACAAAAATAGGAACAAAGGCACACTCACTTCTCACGATGCTTCAGCAAAACTCCAGGTTTTTCCTTTTATTTAAGGTGAGCTCCCAACAAACGTTTCAGGGTCAAGCCCCTTCATCAAGTGCTAAATGCTTCCCCTTCACCTACAAGTAAGGTCAATAGAAACCTTTCTCTAGTTTAGAGTATTAAATGGAAGTACACACCTAAAAACACCTTATAATTAGCACAGAAAGGGATTTGCACAGAAGGATTGCTCTGTGTACTCAATAAGCTATGCTTTCCTACTATACATTTAAAGAATATAAAAGTTAAACCTTACTCTGAAGTTCTAGAATGATCTATCTTATCTCTCTAAATATATCTTCTAGTCTGATTAGATTGCTGTTTTTTCTTTCAGGTACAAAGAAGCCTGCACCCGCTCCTCCAAAGCCAGTTGTTCCCCATTCAGGGCAGCATGCTCATTCAGGTTCACCCATTTCTGCAAATGCCCCACCCTCTGTCTTGCCCAAGCCCACCAATACTGCCCACAGTCCTTCGCCACCAAGTAGTATTACCGGCCAGGGAGTTGCCACTTCTACACACTCTCATGGCACCCTCCCTCGTAGGCATTCGGGAAGCCAGCCATTCATCCAGGCACCCAGTCATCCTCCTCCACAACCACCAACTCAGTCAGGACCGCTGTCACTGTCTAAAGCTAATGCCCAGCCAGTGACTTTCTCTACCGAATCCTCGACAGATCAATCCTCCAGTCCCCCACACACACCGTCTCCTCCAGATACTCCCCCCCTGGGTGTAGAACATCCAGGATCCCATCCTGCTGCCCCTGAAGCCACCCACACACAGCCATCACCCCCACAGACCGGGACTTTACCCCGACCTAGACCTGTCCCCAAGCCACGTGTTCGGCCTACAGTCCCTCCTCCGCCTCAACCTCCAGCCTCTCCAACAGTCCAGGAGCACCCGGAACCACCATCAGCTTCAAAGATCATCACTGGTGAGTATGGAAAAGTAAATTGTATTAAGAACCCCAGTTGTGTGTGTAGAACAACCTTACTCCTGTGAAATATAATGTCACCCAGGAGCCTGGAATACTGATTTGGAACCTTCACATAACTTCAATGAACTGGCTTTTTAGCAACAGAGCTCTTTAGATGGAGTATGGTGATTTACACTTTCATCAACTAGATGATGGCTGCTGGATGCCTTACATTGCCTACCCATAAGACTTTGCTTTCATGAAGCATGTTGTGGCTGTAATATGGAGGCTTTGCCAAATGCCTACAATGTTACCAGTTTAATATTTCTCATTGGCTGCCACTTAAACCAGCACTCATGGCTGCTGCCTTAAAGGAGAATTCAAACCTAACGTTTAAAAACCCCTACACTCCATCCCCACCAAGACCACCTCCCTCCTCCTGCCAGCCTTAATTTCCCCATAGACGCAGCGATCTTTCCCTGCTGAACGACTGATCTTAGCGAAGTCCGACCAATCTGTCAAATTATCGTGCGGTTAATGGGATACAAACGATTGTACATCTTACGATTTTTCATCCGACATTGGTCTGAAGATTGATCGGCCAGGTTAGAAAATCTTTATTGGTCCCCATGCAATCTACATATGTTTGCAGGGCAAGCAGGCTGCGATCCTTCAGTTTTGCTGGCAATATCGCCTGAAATGGTCTTTTTAGTTGATGGACACATCGGACATTTAAACGATCGTTTTGAGACAATCGTGGTCTCACGATAACCATTGGATCTTTCAAAAATCTTAACGTCTATGGCCAGCTTTAGTGTTTCCTTGGGCAAAGTCCCATAACACTTTACTTACCCCTTGGGTCAGGGGCACCATCTTCTTCTCTTCGGAAATCTTTGGAATGAGACCAGCGTATCGGCACATGCGTAGTTGGAGCAATTTTCTGTTAGGCGACAACTGCACATGCGCTGAAACGCACAAAGATTGTCAAATTGCCGGTCTCATTCTGAATTTTACCAAAGTGGCTGAAGATGGCATCCGTGAACTCCGATGTCTAAATCTGCACTGAAGGGTAAGTAAAACGTTAGGGGCATTTGCTGGGGGGTAGGAGGGGTCTTGGTGAAGATGAGAAGAGTTTTTCTAATGTTATGGTTGAATTCTCCTTTAAGTACAGCACTCGGTACACTAGGAATGGTTGTAAAATGCTGCTTAATAGCAATCTGAAGCACTGTGTGTTGTGCTGCCTAATGCATTTTGTCTTGTGATGCCTTCAACAGGTTGGGAAAGTTACCGGTTCTAAGGTTTGTAAACCGCTGATACATGCACTTGCTGTGTTACTGGCTTTGCCTGTGCACCGTATGGTTCTGCCCATCACACCTCATTCCATGGCCTGACATATTATCCAATCACCATCTCTGTCAACAGAATCTGTTCCACAGCCCCTCACGTATCCACTCATTCCATCATTTCTCTTAACAATGCACTCATACATGGGGGGGGGGGGG
>CM044447.1:117607462-117619006 GCA_024363595.1 Xenopus borealis | reverse complement strand
TTAAAGTATATTGGAGATAGATTTCTTTTTCTTTGCCTTTCCTTGCCCTTTAAAGGTGAACCACCTCCTTTAATGCTAAGTGAATTGACCCTTGGATGATCTCTGCACTGAGATACACTGAGGCACAAGGTAGAAGAACACCTACTGGGCTCCAGGCCGCTCCATTTGCGCAAGGTCTTGTATGATGGCATACAGGGCTTCACTAGACGACTGCAAAGAAAAGAAAGAATGAGGAGCAAGTGCATTCACTGAAGAGTTTGTCAAATGTTCATTAATATTGTAGTAGCCATTTTTCCTGCAATGCTGTGTCTGACTTGTGAAGCAAAGTACCAGAAGTCGGTTTTCCCATAGGTCTATTAATTAGCTGGCTCCTGCCACATTCAGAAGCCGGAACCACCAGTGGGGCTATTTACAGCTGCTACCTATAGCAATTGCATTGACAACTGTAAAACCGTGTGAAAATGCTTAGAATAATAATTTCATTAAGCTAAGTTTTTGGGTAAAGTTCCTCTATAAATTAAAGGGGAACTATCGCGAAAATGAAAATTTTATATAAACTTAAGCATACTGACATAAGAAGTTTTCTAAAATAACAAGTTAAAAATTCTGTACCATTTCTGAAATAATCAAGTTTATCTTCACTATCCCTCTCTCTCGGTAGTGATGGGCGAATTTATTTGCCTGGCACGAATTCCTGCGATTCACCGCCGGCGAATAAATTTGCCAACGTCTCGTTTTGGACGCCGGCGTCCGTTTTTTCGACACCGATGAATTTTTCTGCATTTCGCCAATTACTTGTGAAATTCAGGAAAAAGTTGGCGAAGCCGCAGATTCGCCCATCACTATCTTTCTGCATCTGTTTTCCCCAAACTGAAGGTGCGGGCTGATAGAGCATGCATTCCTGTTTGGGGTTCTAGTAATTTAAAAAAAAAAATTGCCCCCTGCAGGCGCTGACTTATTCGCACCCGGTGCGAGCCGCCATGTTTTAGGAAGTGCATGCACAGTATGAAAAGCTGCCCGAAATTGTGGCAGCTTTTCATTCGTCTTTTCATTCCCTCCCGGTGCGAGTAAGTCAGCGCCTGCAGGGGGCAATTTTTTTTTTTTTAAACTATTAGAACCCCAAACCTCTATCAGCCTGCACCTTCGGTTTGGGGAAATTTTTTCTGCCCATAGGTGCCCTTTAAGTCTAACTGTCACACTGGGTCCCCTACTATTCTACTGTTCCCCACTATTGGCGATGGAAAGAAACACCAATCAGATGCTCAGTACTGCCACCTACCTCTAGAATATGGACAATGCAGCGAGGGTAAATCAGCAGCAAGCCGGACACTGGTTCTCCAACGCGGGATTTTACCATCGCATGGAACAGCCCTTCATAGTGTTCTATGACGTAGAGAGGGATATTGGGAGACAATCTGCGATTGCTTTTCATTTTTTATTATTTGTGGTTTATGCGACCATGCACTGATTTGAATAAAATAAATAAAACAATAGACTATGAATAGGAGAGAATGAATTGAAAGATAAGAAATATAAAGAAACAATAAATGTGTAGCTTAAGAGAAGATTTGTTATTTAGATGGGGTCAGTGACCCTTTCTGGAAGCTGGAAAGAGTTAGAAGAAAAAGGCAAATATCTAAAAAAAAAAACAAAAGTTACTTAGAATTGGCCATCCTATAACATACTGAAAGTTCCTGGTAAACTACTCCTTTAAACTTCTCAATGAGTTCAGCTACCAATCCCCCATATGGGGCAGGATCGCCACCTCATGGAGCAGTAGTAGTACTGCAGCATTATAAAAGTCAGCATAGATAGCATTTCCCAAGCACTAAGCAATGTGCCATATAGAGGCTATCATGCTAATGACCGGTATTGACCAATGGGCCCACTGTAAAGCTGGCCATAGACGTAAAGATTTTTGAAAGATCTAATGGTTATCGTGAGACCGCGATTGTCTCAAAACGATAGTTTAAATGCCTGATGTGTCCATCAACTAAAAAGACCATTTCAGGTGATATTGCCAGCAAAACTGAAGGATCACAGCCTGCTTGGCCCTGCAAACATAGGTAGATTGCATGGGGACCGATAAAGATTTTCTAACCTGGCCGATCAATCATCAGACCAATGTCGGAGGAAAAATCGTAAGATGTACGATCGTTTGTATCCCACTAACCACACGATAATTTGACAGATTGGTCGGACTTCCCTAAGATCGGTCGTTCGGCAGGGAAAGATCGTTGCGTCTATGGGGAGCTTTAGGATAGCACACAAGCATTGTTTATGTGATTAATAAAGAGTAATTATAATTACTTTCTCATATACAGAGCCAGAAGCTTTCACCATCATGTTATTAAAAGGACAACGTTTTCCCAAGTCTAAGTAACCTATAGGCTGATATATATATTTGTTTAGAAAATACCCACACTCTTCCCAGGATCTTCTCTTAGTGGGTGCTTGGTCAAGATTACATATAAAATTATTCAAAAGGTACCAGCACTCCGTATTATTATCACATCACTGTGCATCCAACGTTTCGGCTCCCACTGGGGGAATTTCCTTGATAAAGACCCCAGTGGGGGCTGAAACGTTGGACGCACAGTGATGTGATAATAAACACTTGGTGATTGAAAATACCCTGGTCCCTTTTGAATAATTGGTCCAATTTGAATAATTGAAATGTCAGCATCCTAAATCTTTCTTCATTATAAGTCCTGTGAGTGCGGCTACTTCCATCAAGATATGTTTACGTGTATATATATATGCTGTTGGGTATCTTAGCAAACTATTTCTATGGTTCAGGTTTTACCTGTTATATCCCTGGGATCAACTTGCTCTGGGGACCTTTTGGCTACTAAAAACAGTCTGTGAAGGACAAATTTCTGTGATAGAAAAAAACAAAGGTCAGAAGAACAGTAAATGGGTTGAACTAGTGTGCCAGAATACCAGATCTTCCTTTGTTTCCCCAGAATGGGAATATTCCCATAAGCCCTTTCTTATTTGTACCATTAATCTATATACCAGGGGTGTCCAACCATGCGGCCCAGGGTGGATATGAATGCGGCCCAGCTTGAAAGGCTTGGTTCCCAAGGAAACTTCATGTTGCAAAGGAGGGGGGACTCTACCCATTGCCCAGATAATAGTAATAATAATACGTCTATTTAATATCAATGTGACCCATATTCCAGTGTATAGCTCCAACTGGTTATCCAACTGGTATTGTAGTTCTTCTCTGTGCATTCTCTTTACTTTTACAAATTAAACGTGTTTGTGTATTTTTCTTTTTCTGATGTGGCCTAGGGAAGCCAAAAGGTTGGACGCCCCTGCTATATACCTTGAAGTCCATTGTCTCCATCTAATTTTTGGGAGAAGGGGCCCTTGATGACAGGTTCTATGGTGGGCCCTAGGAGGCCCAGTCCAATAGGACTTGGAAAAAAACACACACAATAATTAAATCAAAGGGGGTTCTGTCACCAGTGTGAAGGGTTCTGGGAAGAGTTAGGACCATCCATGATTCAACAGAGGAGTCATTTGTTTTCCTGAACCATGAACTTTAAGGCAAAGTCATACAAACAATTTCACAACTTTTTGGAATTCTATTAAGTACAAATAATCCTAGTAATGTCCCTACAAGATGCAGCTGATTCACTGTTCCACCCAGCAGTGCATCCCGACAAGTAGGAAACACTGCAGTATATATATATATATATAGTATATATGTGGTATATTCTATAAGGTATGTTCATACAGTCATAATTACTGTCTGATGTGAAAGCGCTACGCAATATGTTGGTGCTATAGAAATACATGTTATTAATAATAATAATAATAATAATAATGTGCAGTTTAAGAAACCAAATGAGAATGTTTAGGGCCTGTAGAAAACTTAGCCACCATTAAAGGGGTTTTTCACCTTTATATTACATTTCAGTATGCTATAGACTCTATAGTATAGAGAGTGATCTGAGACAATTAGCACTTGGCTTTCATTTTTCAATATTCGTGGGTTTTGAGTTATTTAGCTTTTTATTCAGCAATTTCAGCAATCTGGTCGCTAGGGTACAAATGATACTAGAGTTTGAATAGGAGAGGGACTGAAAAGAAAGACTAATAATAAAAAGTAGCAATAACAATACATTTGTAGCCTTGCAGAGAATTAGTTTTTTTTAAGATGGGGTCAGTGACGCCCATTTGAAAGCCGGAAATAGTCAGAAGAAGTAGGCAAATAACTCAATAGCAAATAAAAATGGAAAAATGTAGGCCGGTTGAAAAGTTGCTTAGAGCCATTTTATAACATACTCAACCACCCCTTTAACCTACACTCGATCCATATTATTATAAAAATGAGAACCCTACCCAAAATTCTGTTGTTTGCCTGATGAAAGGAAATGGAACATTCCAACATACATCCATTACACATTTTCATTGGTTGCCAATTTACCTGTAACTCAGCTGATCTTTTATATTTTCTAATTGCTGAAGCATTATATTGGAAAGTTTTGTTTTTTAAAGGTTTTTGGGTGGGGTTCCTGTACTCTAAATACTGACAAATTGTTCTGTTTGAAAGTGCCACTGGCTTAGTAAAGGCAAAACACACCTAGCTGAAAACTGCCCTTCCCACCAACGACCCCCTGGGGTGTCCCACCTTGTGCTGTATGTCCATGAGAAGAGCGAGGGCGTTGCTATGGGGGAGACCAGGGGCTGGAGAGCAGGGTCTGCGTGATGCCATGTCTGCTGGAACTCCAGTGCCTGAGGGAAGATGCTGACTGTACCGGCAGCCACATGTGGCTCTATAGCAACCAAGGAAGGAGGGGCTGTTACACAACAACAACAACAGGGAGGAACAAGGGAGAAGAAAGAGCAAACCCTTTACATAGTGATGTCTATTAATCCTTGTCATCTGGTGGATAATGTAGTTGTATGTAAGGGCAAAAGATGTGGAGTACTTATTGTGAAGCAATTTTGGTCACCCCCAGTTTGGCTGCACCCAGATAACACAGGATTCTTAAAGGTGCCCCTTGCTATTGGAAGAGGTGTGACGTGGCTTTACTCATACAATAAGGGGCACCAGTGGTTCTTAGCCAATGTAGCAATGGTTTATTACCAGAACTAGGACAGACCAGGTCCCTCAGATCTTTAGCATCACACACTGTAACACTGGTCTCAACAGCATCATGAGACAGCAAACAGTAGCCCTCACACACTGCCACCTTCAGCATGACAGAACCCTCAATGGTGAAGGTGGACATTCAAACTACTAAATGAATAATCCTATCTATTGCTTTTAGAGTGATGGGACACAGGACCTATACCCTCCTTAACTAATCCTCATTCATGAGGTCCCATCTCGCTAACTCCCACCGAGGTCTTCTCTTTTACCCAAGTGGCCTTTCTTCATTGGAACCTTCTCTCCAATCCAGGCTCTGGGCAATCTATTAACAGTCCTTCAGGTGACAGATCCAATAGAGCAAATATGGTGTCTTCTCTACCTCTTCTCTACCACCTTTTGTACCACTAGGGTAACTTTCCTGTACCAATGGGAACCTGCCAACAAAACCTACCTTCACTTGGTTTATGTATATTTCCAGTCCAGGCTCCGGGCATCCAACCACTTCCCTCTAATACAAAGAATCGAATATGCACACATGGAATCTCACCTGACGCGTATACCACTGGAGGGAACCACCTGATATTGTTTCTGTGGAAACCCACCCAAAGCATATCCCTTTGCTTGAAGAAGCTAAGAGCTAAGCTTAACCAATGTGTACATTTCAGAGGGTTATTTACAGTTGTGTAAAGTCTGCACTTTGGCTTTAGACTGGCTTTAGTCTCTAGGGCCCACCAGAGAATCTGATACCCTCAGACCACTTTGCCAGCAATTAGAGTGCCAGTATAGGTTATTATAAAGGGCCCCTGTGGAATTAATGGACTGATGGAAACTGTCCTAGGCTGGGATCCACTAGGGCTTGGACCCATTCTGAGATTATCTGATGCTTGGATAGGCCAGACTTTGCTACATTTAATGGAGGAGATAGTTGGCAGATAGGACTGGACTTGCCTATGTGAATGCAAGAAATAAGTAATTGGATAGGCCTGAATGGAATAGGCTTTTCTGTAGGCTGTTGTTAATTATATGTAAGCTGAAACATTGAATGGTCACCAAGATCCAGTGTCTCATTTGGGTTTCATTCTCTTTCTATGCAAACAGTAAAACACTCAGGGTTCATGAATATTTGATTTCTTTGCACCAGTTGAGTAGCATTGTATTACCCCAAGAAGATCAGTAAAATTAGGGTGGCCCAAATTATTCTGTAATAAAGGGAACCCATGAAAAATGCATGCTGCAGGTATACACCTAATAATGGCCTCACTGCCTCATACATTCTTCATAAGCTTCTTGTACTACAGGTATATACTTATAAAAAGAGTATATAAGAGGCTGCGCTACATCTGATTCCTCTTTTTATAGTATTGATATTCAGGTGCTCCTTTTCACTCCCCTGGTAAAATGTCAGTGATCCAAATACTATTGAATGACAAGGATTCTCAAGGGAGCGTTTTGGTACTCTCACCCCCCTCCATAAGGATCTGTAGGACAGAAGCCACATAGATTCCATGTCCCTGTGCCTTATCTTATCAGTTTGATCTGCAATGATGAACGTAAACTGCCTGCAGGAAAGTTCCTTATACAATGAGGTCAGGCAGGCAGTGTATGCTTGAATATCACATTCAGCTCTCTGCATTGCTCTGTAGAACTAATTCATAGGAGGAAGGCACAGAGGAGGCAGGAGTGCTTTGGGAAGTTCACACAGAAAGAAGAGGCCCAAAATGGAAAAGGAAAGGCAATGCCTGGGGTTCATGGTGTCCACCAGAGTATCTGTCACCCTTTGCCCACTCTCATTAAGGGTCCCCAACCTTTTTTTAATCATGAGACACATTTAAATATAAATAGAGTCGGGGAGCAATGCATAAAAAAGTTCCTGGGTGCCAAATAAGGGCTGTCATTTGGAAGCCTCTATATTAACATCCAAGAGGTCAATGAACCACTAGTTGGGGATCCCAGTGGAAATAAGGATGAGCTAATGAGAACTGTCCTAGACTGGGGGCCTGGGCCCACTCAGGGTCGGACTGGAGGGCCAGGGCCCACTGGGGCTGCTAGCCAGGGCCCCCTTCCAACCCCCGGACCCCACAGCTGTTGCGCCACTGAGCGCGTAAGCAACGCTCCCTCTGCTGTGCTGCCACTCTGCCGAGAGAATGCGCTTATGCGCACGCCTGACGCCAAATACGTAGTGCGTGTGTGCGCCTGCGCATAAGTGCATGCTCCTGGCAGTGCGCCAGCACTGGTCAGGTCGGAAGGGATCAATTGTGGATAGGGTTGCCACCTTTTGAAAATTTCCATACCGGCCGGCGGGGGGCGGGGCAAAAGGGGGCATGATGTGACGTCAAAGGGGGCGCGGCATGGTGTCGAAGGGGGCGGAGCCACGCAAGCGATCGGCTGAAGACGCGAGAAAGGTAAGTTTTTCATTGGATTTTAGGCAAGGCAAGGGCCATTTTTAAGGGGTATTACAAATTTACCGGCAGCTACATTGCCGGTAAATTTGTAATACCGGCCCCGGCCTTGGCTGGTGTTTTACCGTCTAGGCCGGTAAAATACCGGCCGGGTGGCAACCCTAATTGTGGATCTGGGCCAGCAGGCCCACTGGGTATTTTCCCGGCCCAGTCCAACACTGGGCCCACTGGGGTATGCTCTGGTTCTCTGGAAGACCAGTCCAACCCTGAGAAAAGGGGGGCAGAAGAGGAGAGAAAGTGGAACAGCCTCTGTATTAAACCATAATGTTGTCTTCAAAGTTATATAGTGAATAGTGTACCCACCACTGCAAATTCAGAAAATAATACACAAAGTGGTTTCATGAGAATTTTAAGGCACAAGGTCCAATGCCGAGTGCTATTATACAGATTATAGATCTCCAAGGTGACTTATAAAGGGGTGCTTCACCTACATGTTAACTTTTAGTATGTTATAGAATGGCTAATTATAAATAATATTGATCTTCATTTTTTCTTTTTTATAGTTTTTAAATAATTTTGGCTTCTCCTTCTGAATCTTTCCATCATTCAAATGGTGGGGGGGTCACTGACCCTATCTAAAAAACAAATGCTCTGTTAGGCTTCACATGTATTGTTATTGTTACTTTGTATTACTGCAGATTTGTTATACACATGACACACATGTCAACTGGAAATCATAAAGCTACAAAATGATCCAAACAGGCCCGGACTGGCAATCTGTGGGTTCTGGCAAATGCCAGAGGGGCTGCTATAAGGTGCCATAGAAAGTCAGTATTTAGTGGGCTGGTGGGGACTGTTTGGGCCTCTATGTGGGCTGATTGGGCCTCTGTGTACCTGAAATGCCAGGGCCTATTTTGATTCCCAGTTAAGTCCTGGATCCAAATACCCAGCAGGGGCATTATCATACCTTGACAGTCCCTCAACCTGCAGTCCCTCATTTGCACTGGAAAGTCCCTCTTTTCTCTGCACTGAACAGCCAGAAAAAGAAACAACGTTTCTAACTTAATTGGCTTTTGGCAGAGAGCCCAGAACAGCTAACAGGTGCAAATAAGATACTTTGTAACAATTCTGAGACATAAAAAACAGTTTAGATGAGGAGAATTATTTTCAAAATTTCATAACCTGCCAAATTTAGTAAAATGAGCATGGTAATTAGGGGGTGTGGCTACAAAAATTTGCTGCACTACAACTTTTTGTCCCTCTTTTTACGTCCCAGGTATAAGACAGCACTGCTACAAGGGAATTTCAATAAAAAGCCTTTATTAGAACATAAGGCTTCTGATGCGATACAAGCAACGTTTCCGGCCTAGTCTCGGCCCTTTATCAAAACTTTTTGTCCCTCTTTTTACTTCCAAAATGTTGGGAGGTATGCTTTATCCAAAGATGTCATAAAAGGTCACTTGTATATTCGTTATTATATTAACCAGGGCTCATTTTATACAGGCTGGCTTGCTAGAAATTCACATCATAATGAGAGAGAGGATACTGTCAAGGGAAAACATGTTTTTTTCAAAAACATCAGTTAATAGTGCTGCTCTAGTAGACTTCTGCACTGAAATCCATTTCTCAAAAGAGCAAACAGATTTTTTTTTTTTAATTCAGTTTTGAAATCTGACATGGGGCTAGCCATTTTGTCAATTTCACAGCTGCCCCTGGTCATGTGACTTGTGCCAGCACTTTAGGAGAGAACTGCTTTCTGGCAGGCTGTTGTTTTTCCTTCTCAATGTAACTGAATAGTACGCAGTGGGACATGAGTTTTACTATTGAGTGCTGTTCTTAGATCTACCAGGCAGCTGTTATCTTGTGTTAAGGTGGCCATACACAGGCCGATAAAAGCTGCCAACAGACCAAGTCGGCAGCTTATTGGCCCGTGTATGGGGCTCTCCGACAGGTTTTACCGATCGATATATGGCCGAAAGTCGGCCAGATGTCAATCGGGCAGGATTAAAAATCCTATTGGATAGCGGCCGCATCTGTTTGTTGATGTGGTCCCAGGATCCGACCACTCGTATCTCTTCTATTGTGATCCTCAAGGTGGGCATATTTGGGAGAGATCCGCTTGTTTGCCAACATCGCCAAACGAGCGGATCTCTCCGTGTATGGCCACCTTTAGGGAGCTGTTATGTGGTTACATTCCCATTGTTCTGTTGTTAGGCTGCTGGGGGGGTGATATCACTCCAACTTGCAGTACAGCAGTAAAGAGTGACTGTCTGAAGATTATCAGATCACAAGTCTCATGACTGTAGGGTTGCCACCTGTCCGGTTTTGACCCGGACAGCCTGGTATTTTGAAGGGCTGCCCAGGTCAATACTTCCTGCCCGGTTTTCCAAATAAGGAAAACCGGGCGGGATTAGCTTGATTGACGCAGCGATCGGGCAATCGGCAATCGATGTGTCATAGCTCCGCCCCATGATGTCATGGGGCCGCCCACCGACGTCATGGGCCCGTACCCCTGTCCAGGTTTAGTCTCGGCAAAAGGTGGCAACCCTACATGACTGGGTGCAGCTGGGAAATTGACAATATGTCTCGTCTAGCTCCATGTCAGATTTAAAAATGAAATATAAAAAAATCTGTTTGCTCTTTTGAGAAATGGATTTCAGTGCAGAATTCTCCTGGAGCAGCACTACTAACTGATGCATTTAAAAAAAATATTAAAAAGTATATTGCCCATCACTGATCTGAAAAGAGCAGGAAAGATATACTCCATTACAGCATACACTGACAAAGCTTCATTTGAGATTCTGATGAAAACTCTGTGGAACGTTTAGAACTGTACACACGATTTACTGAGGAGGAATAACATCCAGCAGAACTACAAGCCCCAGCATTCCTCAGCAGTATGTGGGCTGAAGGCGACACAAAGTTAGCGTGATTTACTTTCTTTCCCAGAATCCTCCGCGTTGCATTGTGCGCCGATATGTGCGTGACGTCAGTACGCCGCCCCTGCTCGGAAACCCCATTCTTAGTCAGACGGTCACTCGGTCCGCCATTAGAACTGCGAAGAGGAAGCGGTCTCGCCGCCATTAGAAGTAGCTGTATTCATAAGAAGGCGGGGCGGGCTGTAGCCCGTTCTTTCTTCAACGCAGTGCGTAATGCCGGACCGTCTTCCTGTCTGAAGCGGCAATAGCGTTTTGATTTCATTTGTGTTAAAGTGATTGTGAGGCTAGGCCTTAAGCTTCCATTGTGTTCGCTGTTGTCGCGCCTGGGTGCGATAAGCCGGTCATAGACGGAGACGAGAAGCGGCGGATGAGGCGTAGGAAGAACCTGTCACACCACGCTGAGGGACTGCGCTGTCAGGGATTCGGTGCGGACTGAAGTTCTCGGACACGGGCTGAACCATCTGGGACATGGACTGAACCATCTTGCGAACGGGTTTAACATTTTGTGACACGAACTGCTCCACGTTGGGGCGCTGAGGGAACCTTCTGGGACACGGACTCTGTTTCCTGGGGGCACGGACTGTTACCCACCGGGACAAGGACTGAGCTCCATCCCGGAGCAGGGACTTGCGGCCTGGGAAGATCTGAACTATTGAACTGTTTTTTATTTATTTTTTCCACACATAATTCCCAACCCTTGGACTTTAAGGAAGAGCGGGCGATTGTCCTGGAGTGTGGGGGGAGGGTAGGGTCCATGCTGCCCGCCTGATGGGCTCCTCTGGTGCCAGTGTGGTGCCCTGGCATTGCTCATCAGTGTGACCTATACTGAACCTCTCCTGTGTGCCTGTGTGTGTGTAGTGCTGAGTGAGTGCGTCCCTTGTCTCTCTATCTCTAGGTATAGAAAGGCCGCTAACATGTCGTGTGTTCATTATAAGTTTTCCTCCAAACTCAACTACGACACGGTCACCTTTGATGGGCTGCACATCTCCCTGGGAGACCTGAAGAAGCAGATTATGAGTCGTGAGCGGCTGAAGGCTGGCGACTGCGACCTACAGATCACCAACGCCCAGACTCAAGAAGGTACGGACTAAATAAAATA
>CM044447.1:117438887-117455991 GCA_024363595.1 Xenopus borealis | reverse complement strand
ATCCAATCAGAAGAGAGATGATGTCTTCAATGTGGAAAGTCCAGATATTTTTCATACTTTGTAGACTCATGACATATGGAAGAAAAAAAAAACTCACTTAAACTCTCACCAGCTCAATTGTCTTTTCCAAAAAGGTGCAGAGTTCCCATAAAGAATGAACGGTAGAGGGTGGCGGCTTATAGTCTAAGGCCTAACTTTGCTTTGGCAGCCCATACCCTCCCCCTCGCGCTGGCCACTCTTCCTCTCCCAATGGTAGAAAACAACTATGCAGTCCAGCTTCTCTCGGTGTTCACCAGTTCCATTCCTTCAAAGTACGAGTGAGGTCTGCGTGCGTGAAACTGAAAGACACAAAAAGTTGCTCATTAGTCTTTCTGAGCAAAGATATGTACCATTTAACCCCGGAGGGCCAGTCTTGCGTAAAGTACTGAAATGACTGAAAATCAAACTAGTCCATCTGCCCATCTATTGTATGTGTTAATGCAGCTACTTTGGCCTTGTGTGCTTTGAAGTGTTTGGGGGTATGCACTGCCCCCCCATCAACATGGTTTGTTTTTTAACTAGAATCTTTTGGTTTCTGTTCTCTGGAACAGTTGACTTTCTTTCATTTGCCTCTCCCCACACTGTGGTTAAAGTGAGACATGACTGTACAAATCACATATGGCACATACCGGAGACTGCAGTGAGAGCTGGTGGAGGATGGGAAAAGGAGTCCAGTGAATTGGTTCCATTGGCCAGCTGGACACGGAAACATCACTTGCTTTCCCGGAGTCGATCATTAGATCGTTTATACTGCTCCCACTGGTCTCCAACCTAAGGGCAAACAGAAATCGTGAAACTGCAAGTTTCTCCTCCTTTCTCCAGTTTATGCAGAACTGTAATCTTATCTGTCCCTGCCCCAGTAGAGCAGACAATCAAAGGTCCCAGTAAAGTCCTATTCATTAGGAGCCAATGAGCTGCTACACTTGTCTGTTTTTGGAGTAGTCCATGGAAACCCATGCAGATACAGCGAGAAAGTACCTTGGTGATTGTGCCCTCCTGGTCAGTGCTGAGCCACAATGATTTATTTTACCATCTATTTTTTAGAGCAACCCAAAAGGTTACTGTCTAAAACTGATTTAAAACTTCTAGCAGTTGGTCTCCCTCCTCCCCAAAAGTACTAATGCATGGAACCTTCACTAGGGTGACTGCTCTTGACCTTATTCATTGTTTGTATACATCAGTTTCAGCCATAGATCCAACTAGAAGGGTTGGGAAACACTGCACATCTATTGGGGAAATACCATCTCTGCATTTTCTGTGTGTGTTTGGGAAATCACGTCCATTCAGTAGTGTGGGGGTGGGGGTTTCAGGCACAATTATATTTGTACAAATGAGCTCACAGTTACTGCACAATAATTGCTCTGCAGTTACTTAGCCCCCATGAAAACCATTATTACTCATGACTGCAATACAGATTGGTTATTGTTTGCCAAAGATCTGAACTGCCACATCATGGAGCCCAGTGCTACTGATATTGTGGGACCCAAATTATCCGTTCTTGGACCCTGTCCATTAAGTAGAGTGGTCTCCATTTAAAGTTGACATTTAAACAGAGCAAAACCCTGGTCTATCCTGTCCATGCCCTGCTATGGCCTTGAGCTACCAATCTTTGCTCCATGGAGGTGGACCATGATAAGCAATTTTCTGCTGTGTAAAGTTGGCCGTACCTGGGCCAACACTGACTTATACCCAAACTTGTAGCAAAATAGACCATATATGAAACCATAATGTCAGCCTCCTTGACCAATGTGTAGATGGCTTTTGTGGAGAGCATCATATCCAGAGTTAGGGGTTGTTGGACTAGGAGTTGCCTGGTGGCCAGGCTAGGTCCTCCACATTACAGATCCTATACCTGTATACATATAAATATCTCCCAAAGCCCTGGTACAACCAGCTAACTGCAGCTATTCTGCCTTAATCTGTCCATATTACACTGCAAATACGACATATGGGCAGATTGTGGGTGTCAGGGTATGAATGTCCTGTTTCTTATGTCTGTGACAATCACTGTGGCATTTATTTAAGGTGCCAGATCTGCTCCTCTGACCTGTAAGTGAGCACAGAAACTGTGGTCCCACTTTATTTAAAGGATAATACAATGGCCCCAGCCAATTTTGGATACTCTGGAACTGCAACCCAATGTTTTTCCTGGTTTCACGATGTGTGTATAATGGCACAACAGGATGGAAACATCACAACCGGAAACGAGATTCTAATTCAAGGGCTCACGTGACTTAACTGCTGCCAGATTGGGGAACTAAAGCTCCGCAGACAACTGGGCTTGAAAAGCAGCACCTCGGGGCTCATTTATGAACACTTGAAAAATGTTCCCCATGGCCGTAAAGCTGGCCATAGACGTGCAGATATAGCCTTAATATCGGACTAACGATCGTATGTACGGACAAGCTCCCGATCTACCACCAACCATTCAGATGAAATACAGTAGTAAAAGAACAAATCAGGTGATGTTCTGTCACTGACAGCAGTTGTACAAAAGTAATGTCCGACAAATAGTAGTGACAGCCACACATTGATATAATCAGATAGGCAATACATGCAGAGATTAATACCAATCGCCATGGCACGTAAAATGTTGGGACGATCCATACACAATCTGAAAACTTGTACAAAATGGAAGATAAAGCCGTACGAATCTTCGTCTATGGTTAGCATAACTTATGGCAACCAATCAAATATTTGCTTTCATTGTTCAACCTGCTGCTGGCAGAAAAAAAAGCCAGTCCGTGATTGGTTGCTATGTGAGACTGCCCATAGCTGAATTGGCCCGGTGTGAGAGCCCCCTTATGTTGCTTCCAATGCCACCTTAGCCCTTTAGCATCAATACAAATAAGTGAAAGTTGCCATATCCATAATGCTCAGTCTGTTATTGATTATACATTATGCTTGTGCCAGGGAAGGGACTGTAGCAGCTTCCTATAGGCTCTACTATGCATTAGTCTCCTGTGTGTATTTGCCAGTATGGCTACTCCTACAGATTATTTACAAATGCTGCTCAGGGAGGAGGAGGCGGCGGCAGCAGAAGAAGAGTAGGTTCATGGCAGGATGGATGTCGTATGGAAAAGGTCAGTGTTCATGGGCAGCTACACATGTCTGCGCTGTGTGAGCCCCCCAACCTGTAGGAATCTCTATGCAGTGACATGAATCTTCTCTGCTTCCAGCTGTCCCCAACATCATTCTCTCTCTCTCTGCAGCTGCTGCAGTCACTATGCGGAGGGGAGTATATCCATGACAACAGCTCAACCAATTAGATTGCACCCAGTCTGTTTCGTGGGTACCACTGCTAGAAAGGTAAGGTTTGCAGGGAGCTTTCTGATTGGTTAACCCATCTAATGCTAAACAGGAAAGGGGGCATGCTTTGTGATTCAGTATATCTTATATATCTTATTTATGTTTTAGGAGGTGTTTGGGCTAGATGCAATGTTTCTGATCCTTAAATTCACAGATGTAGCTACAGCACCCCACATTCTTCTACATATAATCAAGGGAAACAGCATGCTGGGGGTTGCAGTCCGGCAACATCTAGGTTAAGAAACCAGAATCTAGAGGAAGATGCAGTTCTGCATTAAGGAAAACATTCACATCATGGAATACTTGGGAGTACGGAACACATGGGGGCTGGATGGCAATCGGTAAACACAGAGCCCCATAATACCAAGTTAGTAGGAGAGCCCTCCCCCCAGGAGGCCCCAATTATTAGTCCATAACCACCCCTCTTCCCAAAAAGCAGAATGGGCCCCTTAAGAAACGATGTCCTTGAGCTATTAGTCACTTCTTGAATCCACCCACCTACACCCAATTATTCCAAAAGCTTTCCAGTGGTTCACCCAAGCCCCTTATCCTTCAACTGCAAACCCCACTTTCCAATTTCCTGGAGCCCCTGACTGGACAAACCCCTATACCCCCTCCGAAGGCTCTTCCCTCACTCCCTATTCCACCGTCTTCTTGTTATCATCACACTCCCTTCCCATGTCTCTCACCCCAAGCTTTAATCACTGTCTCTCACTGCCTGCTCATCCACCCCCTTATGCCTCTCTCATGTGCCTCTGGGAATGCTGGGAGTGGGCTGCACCAGGTTCCTCGCCCAAGGGATTCTCAGCTCCTACTTTCCTCTGCATGTGATACCTAAAGGAGTTCATGAGAAATGAATGAATGTTTTGCTTAATGTATCTGTAAAAAGAGAACAAAAAAAGCACTGCAGTATTTCTTTTTTTAACTCCTCTACTAACAGACAAGTACAATTCAAGGAACAAGGCTACCCGCAGCCCTCCATAGCTACTACTCCCATAATCCCCTGCCAAGCTCAGTTGTTGGAAACAATTATTTTTACAAGGCAAAATCATAAAATAATAGGTGCAGCTTTGACCCAGTGCAGTTACCCATTTTTTCACCCTTTCATTCTGCAGTAGAAGTGGCAGAGCTTCTGGCTGGCTCCATTACTCTAGCTCAGTGCTGTCCAACTTCTGTGGCACCAAGAGCAAATGTTGCATATTGGTGCCGAAATCAGCCACGTCTGCCTGCTCCCACACAGAAACAATGCTTCCGGGTGCAGGCAGAGAATGAGTGGAGGAGATGCAGGGTAGTGGATTCTCTGTGTATGGCCCTAGCCTTAGGGACTATTTCCAAATGCTAACAAACCCCCAAAGCAGTCCCCCACCAAATTTACCCCCTTCAGGCAGTGTGGCACACACAGGCAGAGTAGGACAGGCAGTGCATGGCACATGTAGGCAGTGTATGGCAGACAGACAAGCATAGGGCAGGCAGAGTATGGCACACAAAGGGAGCATAGACCAGGAAGAATGCCATACGCAAGCAGAGTATGGCACATACAGGCAGGGTAGGGCAGGCAGAGTACGACACACATGGGGAGCATAGGGCAGGGAGAACATGGCATGCATAGGGCAGGTAGAGTATGGCACACACATAAAGCAGACAGAGTATGACGAGCATAGGGCAGGCAGAGTATGGCACACACAAACAGAGTATGGCACACAGGGAGCATAGACCAGATAGAATGGCACACACAAGCAGGATATGGCACATACAGGCAGGGTAGGGAAGGCAGATTACGACACACGGGGAGCATAGGGCAGCCAGAACATGGCACATTCAGGTAGAGTATGGGACACACAACAGGGTATGGCACACAGGCAGGGTATGGCACACACAAGCAGAGTATGGCACATACAGGCAGGGTAGGTCAAGCAGAGTAAGGCACACAGACAGCATAGGGCAGGCAGGGGAGTAAGCGTATGGTACACATAAGCAACATAGTGTGAACAATACAGACATTCTGAGCCTGAGCTGTGAACAATTCAGGGCATTAGGCTGACGCCCAATGACTATACCTACAGGATGACCTCACAAACCCTCGTCTCCAGCTCCGTTTCTCTAGGCAGTTCTTGCTCCACCTACTTTATACCAGCTCCAACCCTAGCTTGGACAATCAGGCTAATTTCCTAACATCTAGATGAAAATTTGACATTTGTATTCCCATGTCAAGCATTGTCATTTCAGTCCTGTTCCTCCTGGTATAAATTGGAGTTCAGTTCCATTGTATAAAAAAAAAACAGACTCCATGTGCAAAATGTGCTTTTGATTTGCTGTGGAATTTATCTCCGTGAGCAATCTCTGTGTGTGCTGCCTGAGATCCTGATAAAGAACAGGAGTAATCATTTCCTTGGTGTAATTAGCTGGTATTTACTTTATAGAAGGCTTATATATCATAGATACCCACCATACTATTGTATCTTAATATGTATACATGGTATAACACCTGCTTGGAGCATAATGTTGGTACACTCCCTAGAGAAGGAAACCATTTGTTGGGGGGTGAGTGAAAACAGCTTTACTGGTTACAGCATATTGTGGATAATGTACCCCCTTTTGTAATTTATAAAGATATTGTAAGTAGGGTTGCCATCTTTTAAATATATTTTTACAGGCAAGTGTGGAAGGAAACCACAGTACCCATTGACTAACATCTGATTGCTATGGGTTTCTAGACCAAGTGCAAACTTGGCACATTTTATTACACTTAGACCCCACTCCAAGTATTAGTCAATGGCTTATGACTGAGTTACCTGGGAGGATCACCCATTGGCGGCTGCATTGGGCTGGTCTGTACACATTTCTGTGCCCCCTCCTGGCACCCGCACACACAGCTGCCCAGCGCTTGTAGGGGGAACACTTCTTCAGAACTGCTGAAAGCTGGATTATCCAGAGAGTTCAGGGAGGCTGAGGCCGTCAACCATGTCTGAGACGGGCACCAGAAATGAGTGGGGACATCGTCAAACCTGCTGAAGCGCCTGTAACTGTACCAAAACAAAATGTCACCCATCAGGAAAATACAACATGGCAGGCTAGTGCTGATAAACTATTTAAAGTGCCAACTGGGATTTGTACCTGCTCTGTGTCTGAGCCAATTTCTGCTGCAGGATCTGCGTCTGGAATCTCCGGACAAGAATATAAACAACAGCAGCGGCGCAAATGATGATGCAGAGCACAATAGCGCAAGCAATGCCCGTCAGGCGCTGGTGAGTCATCCGGTAATCACATGTCTGCCCCATGTACCAGAAGTCTCTTCCAACTGGGCACCTGAATAGTAAAGAGCAGACAAAATAATCAATTAGAGATAGGACTTGTCCACAACATGTACTACTTGACCCTGGTAGTAATGTCACATAAGGGATATTATATATATGGAATTAGCACTGTATATATCCTGCTGTGTGTTCTGGGGTATTATACACGGCATTGGCACTGTATTTATCTTGCCGTGTGTTCTGGGGTATTATACACGGCACTGGCATTGGTATTATACACGGCATTGGCACTGTATTTATCCTGGGTATTCTGGGGTATTATACATGGAATTTGCACTGTATTTATCCTGCCATGTGTTCTAGGGTATTATATATGGAACTGGCACTGTATTTATCCTCCTGTGTGTTCTGGGGTATTAGACATGGAATTGGCACTGTATTTATCCTGCCAAGTGTTCTGGGTTATTATACATGGAATTGGCACTGAATTTATCCTGCTGTGTGTTCTGGGGTGTTATACATGGAATTGGCACTGTATTTATCTTGCCGTGTGTTCTGGGGTATTATACACGGCATTGGCATTGGTATTATACACAGCATTGGCACTGTATTTATCCTGGGTATTCTGGGGTATTATACATGGAATTATTATTATTATTATTATTAACATGTATTTCTATAGCGCCAACTTGTTGCGTAGCGCTGTAAAGTGAATGTGATTATACAACCAAATCACATGAATTACATATATAGAACATAAAGAGTTACATACATCACAATAAATATGGAGTTACTGTACATACATCACAATAAATACTGGTACAGGAGGTGAGGAACGCCCTGTACAGAAAAAGCTAACGGGAAGGGAGTGATACACAAGGTGTGGGAATTTGCACTGTATTTATCCTGCTGTGTGTTCTGGGGTATTATACATGGAATTGGCACTGTATTTATCCTGCCAAGTGTTCTGGGTTATTATACATGGAATTGCACTGAATTTATCCTGCTGTGTGTTCTGGGGTATTACACATAGAATTGGCACTGTATTTATCCTGCTGTGTGTTCTGGGGTGTTATACATGGAATTGGTACTGTATGCTATCATGAGTTCTTGGGTGTTATACATGTCCCACTCACTGGCACTCTGGTTCTTGCTCCTTACGGTGGACACAGATGCCTCGGTTGTGGCAGAAGCCGCTGTGGCAGGGAGAATGGCAGCGAGCACCGAGGGAGCGGGCAGACAAGCACTGGAAGCCCAACGGGCAGGAGAGCCAGTCTGTGCAGGGGTCTGCATGATCCTCTGAGGGGGAAACAAAACATGTCAGGAAGGTCACTGCCCACGAATAAAGTGAATACAAATTAGTTTCTATTAATAACTGACATTTCTCCTGACTGCTGTGTGATATAAACAGGGCTGTCCTAGGCCCACATTACTTATAATACAACCCGCAGTGTCCTACTGCTGCTACTAAACTATATATCTGTTTATCAGTGGATGATGGGAGCTGTAGTTCAACAGTGGAAGGCTGCATGCGGGGATGCCCACATATGAAGTGACACCATCAGTGGCATAACTAGATGTTACTGGGCCCCACAGCAAATTATTTTGCAGGTCCCCAAAATGTCTAGAGATTGACCTGTTTTACCAATATTTATTGAAATTATATATGAATTAGGGCCTATGGGCCCCTATACCTCCTGGGCCCACCCTGCAGCCGCAGGGTCTGCTTCCTCTGTAGTTACGCCCCTGGACACCATTTTGCCTTATGATACACTCTATCCTGCAGTTACAGACCCCTTGCTTGTCTTATTATACACACTACTGCACCATTACAGTCCTTTTCCCTGTCTTCAGTTTCTGTACAGCAAAACTGGATCCAGAAAGGACTGCCTGCTGCCTATTGCCAGAACATCGGTTTATTTGCTCTGCACAGACGTTCCTTTCCCACAGAAGGATGATCAATAGCAGGCAGGAATGTACAGAGGGGATCTGGAGGGCAGCAGCCAGGAGGGCAGGTCAGTAGGTCAGACCCCAACTGAGATGTTACCATATTAATTATAGAAAAAGAAACCAGCCCCCACCCACAGACAGACAGACGGAGGGGCCTGGACTCCTTCCCCATCAGTCAATAAAACATGGCTGGAAACTGAAAAACAATAGCAGGGAAGTTATACAGCTGGCAGTTAGGTAACTGGAATGCTCTGTATTAATTAGCTTGACACCGGGTCTACTCACCTGCCATGGAGACACTACGGACTCTGGAGGTAAAGCTGTCCTCTGACCGATGCGATGCCCGAAACAGCCAGGTAGGGTCACTAAGGGCGAGCTCCAGGGTGTCAGACATTGCACTGGCAGCTTCCACTCTCAGCTGCACTCGATACTCCAGCATCCTGTCCAGCCTACATGGAGAAGAGTAAAGTCTCTTGTCTTCTATTGGTCTAGGTCTGGCCTCTATGTGTGTGTTAGCACCCCTGGGTCTCCCACCACTGTATTTCTGCTCGCTATCATCCCCCTGCCCAGCAATCCCCTTGGGGGTGGCCTGTGAGTGTAAGCAGGCATGATGGTGAATCACAGGATATTACCAGGCCCCCTTTGCACATCATGACATGACATCCCATACTTCTAAGTCAGAAGAACCCAATAGCGGTTAAATGCTTCAGACCATGAACTTACGTGATGTTTTGTACTTCAATTCTGTCAAATCCAGGCACTGCTTTATACACAGATGCCATCTGCAAGAGAAAAGCAAGAAGACAAGGGCATCACTCAGAGGCTTAACCTCACTCTCCTGGGCCCCCCCTGCAGAAAATGTTTGGGGCCCCATGTATTGCTCTGATATATAGTAAACAATACTGCAGCCCTAAGAAACGAGACAGAGTTTTATAGGGGTTTAGCAGCCCTTTAATAAAAGAACATCACTGCCGCTCAGGAATGGTGGGCAAGCTTGAGTTCTCTCTACTTTCTCATTTCATACCAACCTCTTGAAGCAGAAGCGCCTGGCATGTGTCTGGCTGATCACACAAAGCAGAGAGCGCCATGTTCAGCTGCATTCTGTAGGTGACATTTATTGCTTCCACTGAAAGACAAGAGCATTGTGTTCTCAGGATACTGCCCAGATTGTGCTACTTCCTCCCTTCATTGCTTCCAAATGGGCGAGAAGAATGAACCCCCTCTAATGGCTGCCGTGTTAATGTCACAATCAATCTCCCTGCTGGTTCCGCTCAGGCTTGAAGCCCAGAGCCTTTGTGGTATGTAACTGTCCCCGGAACAGAACATATTACACTGACATTAAACCGACTCTGAGAGTTAGAAAATAATGGCCTGATAATAATATAATCATCTAACCTCATGATTAATCTGCTCTCCGGTTGTCAGGGGGGTCAGTGACCCTGGTAATTACATGCCCTTTTTAAATTTCCAGCAAAGGGCAAATAGTATCTCTCTTGCATTCTTGCAATAAAAAAAACATGTTAGGCAGCTGATTGATCCATGTTTCACAGCTCCAGGTAATGGAGGGGGATTAAGGCAGGATTTCTGGTAGGGACAGTTTCTAAGCACGGATAATAACCTTGCATGCAAATACACATGGTTTAAGGGGTTTCCATTAGTGATTTGCTATGATTCGGCTCATGCATACAGGGAAGGTGCATAAGCCCTGCGTATTAGGTATGATCCCCAGCAGCTTAATATTTGCTTATTACAGCAAAACAACTGATGGACTGGAAGCTCAGGAGCTCCGTGGCATCAATATATTAACCCCCAGACCCACATTTTAATGATTACAAATAGCATGTTGTTATATCCAATGGGAATGATGTCTCTCAGGGCACACAGGCACAAGCATCACCAGTAAATGAGAAAAAGAAGATTTAACTGACAACGATTCAAGAGCTGGCCCTACACTTTGAGATGCACTTGTTTAAAACCTGAATGGACCAAACTGCTCCTGATTATATTGTTGGACTATAGAGACCCATAGGACAACAACGGGATTTTTTAAACACGCACAACCTCATATCTGACTGATCCATGGCCAGATAGGATAGGCCCTTGGTCTGGAAAGGCCAAGCTTATATTTGTTTGTCTATAACAAAAGACTTTCAAGGACTATGTGAAAATCACAGTGATTGTGACACAATCCTTCCCAAAAAAAACACCAGTTTTACTTCATCCATATACAGTGAAGATGACACCATACTAAACTTAAATGAACTGTGATTGTGTATGGCTTTGCCTCCAGGATATTACCAAGGATTAACCAAAAGTATCCCTTCAACCTGTTTATGTCTGTATAATATCATCCTTCAGTAAACCTGGTGGACATGTAATTCATCTCAAGACCTAACTCAGCCAATAAACATATTCACTTGAACGGCGTTGTCTCTGCCCAATGAAATGAAATGAGTGACTGGTCATTTATCTGCTACCAAGATGGAGAAAACCCAAAGACTTTGAGTGGACAAGAGTTGGCAAAGATTATTATACGGCTACAGTAGGCTGTAAAGTTTGCACAAAACTTTCAATCAAGGAAATAGTAGGATTGGTCATCACTATCCCCATTTAAATACGAGAGAAAGGACCTCCTAAAATAACTTTACACATAGATTCACTGAAGCAGTCATTAACGAGATTACATGAGTCTTGGCATATCCTAGGTCATATCTGAAAAAGTTTCAGATTCTAAATACGTTTTCACCAAAGCTCACCCTAATTTCCTCTTAAGATGGACTTTCATGTGTGTATAGGACAACAATAGGCATTCTCCTCAAATTCACTTGAAAGCTGTTGACTCTACCAACTTAAATGGAATGGATGACTGTGGTCATTTATGTGCTACCAGGATGGAGAAAACCCAAATACCCTGATGGGACAAGAGTTGCCAAAGATTATGATATGGATACAATAGGCTGTAAAGTTTTCACGAAACTTTCAATCAAGGACTCAAAAATGGTCGTTCATACCCGTAAGGATTGGTCATTACTATCCTCATTATATACAAGAAGAATTGCTTCCTAAAATAACTCAACAATAGATTTGCTGATGCAGTCATGAAAGAAATTACACGAGTCTTAGTATATCCTAGGTCCTATCTGAAAAAGTTTCAGATACTGCATCAGTTTTCACCAAAGCTCACCCAAATTTCCCGTTAAACTGGACTTTCATGAGTGTATAGGATAACAATAGGCATTCTCCTCAAATCTCACCCTGGTCTTCCGGCTCAGTAACTGCTCCAAGCTCCCTGGGTGTGGCAGTCCCACAGATTGGGAACCACTGGTCTAGGTCTATTGATATGCACACACTTTTATGAAAAGAAAGAATGCAAAGGAGAAATGGAGGACACACAAAAATATACCTGGATAGGTAATAAGTGACAAATGACAAGACTGAGAAAGTGTAGTATCTTTGAGAGTGGTGCTTTTGTGATACAGACATCTTGGTGTGGCTTTAATTCCATGACAGACCTTTAAAGACTGGCAGCTGCTCATCGACAATGAATATCCTGTCCGTTTCAGGCTGTACAGGCCCCCTATCACTGAGCGAGCGCGGAGTGAGCGTGGTGGTCTTCAGCTGCAGGGTTGGATTCAACTGAACTGTGTGTGAAACCTCTGAGATCTGTCCTTGTCCTGATCTTGCCACCATAGTTATGGCATCTTCTGTAGTAGTAAGTCCATTAAACCCATTGGCAGTGGCAGGAAGCATATTGGCTATTGATTTGGAAGTGTCCTTGTGAGTCCATGTTGGGTTTATTCCAGAGTCCCATGGAAAAGAAGGTGAGTGACTAGTGTTCCTGGCTGTTTCAGAAACATTGTCTCCATGTGAATCTGCCACTGTTTCACTTGCTTTAGAGCTTCTAGCTCTTGGTTCTAACGTCAGCTCTGTCTGCCATTTTGGTCCATGTTGAGTTGTTGTTACTGGGGTTTTATCAGTTGATGTGCTGGTCAATTCATTAGTATTTGTCTGTTCATCTAAAATGGAGGATTCTCCTTGAGTTTGGGTAATAAGTCTTGGTTGTGTTTCTGTAAATAGCTGTGTTTTACTTGGTGTTGTTGTGTGGGTTTGGCCCAGTGATGCTGTTTGTGTGGCTAATTCTGGTTGGCTGCCTGAGTTTTTGATTGTAGATAACCAGGGGTAAATCTGTGTGAATGTATATGGTTCTGTGCCTCGGCTTGGCGCCGTCTCTACATTTGGTTCTCTCCTCCCGGGTGATGGTGTGGCTGATCTTGGTTCAATATCCTTGGTTATATCTGCTTCTAGGGGTGTTCGTAGTGTTAAAATTGTTACTGGATGATTTGTTGTGGAAGATTCAGTCTGGTTATATGTGTATGGTGTTGGCAGGCTTTGTGTTGAGTGCTCAGGTTGATTATGAGGGCTTAGCAAGTCTTGATGACCTTGTGTGGATAACTCTAACTGACTCTTTGTAGACTCGTCCCAATACCATGGTGAGGATGATTCTAACTGTTTTTGAGTGAACAACTCTGGAAGGTTGTCCGTGGAATGTTCATGCTGCATCATTGTAGTTATCTCTGTCTGGCTCATTTTTGGTAACTCTGATTGTGTCTCTGTGGTCACTTCTAGCTGCTTCCTTGTGTAAATGAAAGGATAGCTGTTAGTGGTAAAGGTTGTTTGGTTGTTTGTTGAGAATTCTGTGCGGATGCTTTCAGATTCCGCTGTTTGGTTGTTTGCAGTTATATCTGGATTGCTCTTTGTGGATGTTTCAAGCTCTTTTTGTGTGGATAATGTCAATTGGTTGTTGGTAGACCCCTCTGTCTGGCTCACTGTAGAAAACTCAGACTGGGCCACTGTGGATGACATAAAGTGTTTGTGTGTGGTTATCACCAACCAGCTCTCTGTGGATAGCTCTGACTTGCTCTTATTGGGTAGTCTTGACTGACTTGGCTGTTCTATGTGGCTGTATGTAGATAGTTCTGTCTGGTTCTGTTTAGTTAATTGTAGCTGCCTCTTGGTTGACAGCTCTTGTTGGCTCCATTTGGATAGCTCAAGGTGGCTATATGTGGATAGCTCAGAATGCTGCCTATTTGTAGATGGCCCAGCCTGCCTTTTTGAGGATAGCTCAGGCTGCCTATTTGAGGATGTCTCAAGGTGACTTTTTGTGGTTAGTTCAGACTGCCTATTTGAGAATGGCTCAAGGTGACTTTTTGTGGTTAGCTCAGGCAGCCTATTTGAGAATGGCTCAAGGTGACTTTTTGTGGTTAGCTCAGGCAGCCTATTTGATGATGACTCAATGCGACTCTTTGTGGTTAGCACAGATTGCTTAGTTGTGGATAGCTCTGGCTCACTATTTGCAGATAGCTCACTATTGGCAGATATGGTAGGTGTAATCCAGTCAGAACCTACTGGATTGGTGTGTGAAACTAATTCAGGAAACCTATCCATTGCTTGACCTGCAATGCTATATTTGGCCAGCTCAGGTAAAGTTTGAGTGGCGAACTGCAGAAGTCTCTCTGTAACTGTTGGATGGCTCCCTATAGTTTTAGCAGATGTCAAGTCCTCCTGTATAGAGGAGGTACCTTGTGTATATGCTGTTTTATTGGAGTCTATAAGCCCAATACCTGGTTGTGTCATGTTTACTTTTCCTGGATCTGTTTGGGTTGATGTGCCAAACCAATTTATACCTAATAATGCTGCTGTAGTTTTCACTGGTGGGGTTTGTGTGGCTGTCTCATGCAACCCTGGTGGAAACATAGAGCTTAACATTTTATCAGTTTTTGTGGTTGGGCTATGCTGGTGTGCTCTTTTGTGTGCTCCTTTGGATGTGACTGATTCGCCTTTCTTGATATTAGGGACTGTTTGGGTCTTTGAACCTTGACCGAAGTGCAAGTGTTTGTTTGCGTCATGTTGGTGTGTTGCTGGTTGGGCTGATGTAAATATAGGCTGTGTCAACTTGTAAATCTTCCCATGGTTGGTGACTGAGTGATCACCTTGGCTGTGAGTGTGTATTTTTCTTGGATTTACTGTTGTGAATTCAGCCTCTGCTTTGGTTTGCATTCCTGTGTGGACTGAAGTATTTCCTGGTCTCCTCAACTTAGTTGTAGATCCAAGACCAGGTTGAGTATTAGACTGAGACTGGACCTCCTCAAGTGCTTGATGACTTGAACCTTTTTCTATCTGAAGAGCTTGTGTTAAAGTTTTGATATCTATCTCCGGTCTGGCTGAAGTCAATTTAACAGGCAGCTTTTGTGTTGCAGAATCGGGCTGAATAGGTATTGCTGTTGAACTGAAATTGCTTCTCCTGCTTTGGTTTGGAAGATTCTTTAACAAATCTATATCATGTGCCTTTAAAATCACTTTGGAATCACCATCTGCAGGAGCTGGTCTACTTTCACCTGTCAAATGGGCATCTAGCTCCTCGAAAAGTAGAGGCCTTGAAATATCATTGTTCCTGTCCCCTTGAGAAGTCAAAGTCATTTTCTCTGTGCTATTTATAATCCCCTGGTCCCCTAAGACAGCTTTTGTGGCCTCTGCAACGTCTGTTGTAGAAATTTGAAGACGTTCCGAGGCAATATGAGAATTCGGCACTGTTTCTGTTTCCAGTAATATAGCTGGAAAGGTGACATTTGAAGAGACGTAAGTGATATTAGGGAGTTCAACGTGGAATGAGCTTGTACTCCCATTTTCTAAAGTGCGTGGTGGCAAATCAGAAGGAAGATCAATGATAGATTTATTTTTCAGTAGCCTACTGTGTTGGGGTTTAGTTGGAGAACCCACATTCTTTCTATTCTCAGTTGGAGACTCACTAAATCCATGTTTTAATGGTCTCTTCACAGGAGTGATCTGCTGGTCCTTCGCTCTAGTAGATAATTCTGGAGAACTGGTGGTAACTGTTGAGTGTATGTGGCCCTCACCTTGCATTGTCATATTAATTTCATGTAACAATATCCAACCAAGACCCTCTGTCCCAGCAAGGCCTTTCTCTGTAGGTATCTTTATATCCCTGGCCTGAGGGATAGTTGCTTTTTTGCTTTTCAACTTCAGAGCTAAATCTGCTGCATTTCCATTTCTAAGCACAGCAGACCTCTTTGATGAATGTGTATGCCCTGTGTGTGGCATGGAGCTTGTGTGCAATGAGCTCCCATTCTGCTTGCTGGTGGAGACAGCCCGCCTTTCACCATGTATGGAATGGACTTTGGCAGGAGCTGTTAAAGGGGACTTTTCTAGGAGATGAGACAGTTTGGCATCCATGGAAGGCAGGATCTGTGACGCAGGCTCCTTGCTCTTATGTTGACGGAATTTCAGAGGAGAACTCTGGATCTTGGGCTGGGTAGTCACAGGGACTCTGTCCTCGGCCATCGGAGAAGACTCTTTTGAAGATTCCAGGTCATCTGTTTTATTGGCTATAGGTTCTACAAGAACAAACAGAAAGAACAAATCAGACAAATAGTATAAAGACAACTTGCCTTGTTATCCAAGAAAACTGGTTCAACTGTTTTTGTGCATATATATATATATATATATATATAAAGACCTCAACATAGAGGGGCCCCAACCTTTTTTTAAACTCACCAGTCACATTCAAATGAACACAGATTTGGGGAATAACACAACTATGAAAAAAAGTTCCTGGGGTGCCAAATAAGGGCTGTGATTTGCTATTTGGTAGCCCCTACGTGGACTGTCAGCCTACAGGAGGATCTAATTGGAGGTACACCTTTTTTCCATAACCAAAACTTGCCTCCAAATCAGGAATACAAAAAAGTTAGCACCTGCTTTGAGGCCACTGGGAGCAACATCCAAGGGCTTGATGAGCAACATTTTGCTCCTGACCCACTGGTTGGGGATCACTGCTCTGCATACATAATTCTTCTCCAAGACTAGGCCCTGCTGGAGATTCCTGAAGGACACAACATATAACATGAAAGTGCAACAATAACCTGATACCCTTTAAAGGCTACTAAGAACCCATAAAAGACCTATACACTGTCTTTTGATGACAACAGGCAAAGCAACTTTGCAGTTGGGTCTATTTAATATTCTCCTCAACCTGTCTTGAATTTTAAAAACTATAAGTGATGTGAGCTACCATAAGGCATCATTATTATCATGGTGAATATGAATTATGCTTCTATTCTGGCTTTGTGCTCTTCCAGGTTCCCATTTAAACAAACGGCCGGTTGCTAGGTTAAACCCTAACCATTAGGGGGCAGTTTAGGCCAATATTAAATATTGATTTTTGGTACATTTCCTGTAACTGTAAAAAAACTGTAATTTGTTCCACCTCTGTATTAGCAGGAATGTCGGCTATATAATGAATGTTTTATCATATCCCTACAGCTATGAGATGAGACACTACTAACTGAGATCCTTTTCAGCACAAGGATAATTGAATTAATACATGCATAATTTGTCTAGCAGCTAGACACCGGCTTCACCAGACTGAAGCTGAAAGCGAAACGCTCTGAGAAGCCTCTGAGCACTATCGGCCCTGCTGGGGTGTGACATTTCACAACCTGCTTCCAGCAGTATGACTTTTACCTACCTCAAAA
>CM044447.1:117419772-117433356 GCA_024363595.1 Xenopus borealis | reverse complement strand
TAAGGTAAACAGATGTAAAAATCTGGAAAACCCCAAGCATTCTGCATAACAGGTCCCACACCTGCATAAGACCCAGTTCAATGAATGTGTAGCTAAGAATGCTGGGATATGCAGAGTCAAAAGCTTGGTACAAAAAAAGACATAAAAATGGGTTTGCAAAGAGGATTGGTCAGCGAAATGAATAATAAACGAATACTAATTTTAGCTGCAGAGACTAAATATAATGTGCCATTTTTTGGGCTGGTTAATAAGAAAGAACAGGGTGCCCCAGATTGTGCCCAAAACAGCTGCATAATCTCCGCTGCCCCATGGTTAGTGAGAGGAAGGCGCATCCTGCCCTGCTGCTTCCTGACTCCGGATAGAATTCCTGCTGTTTCCGCAGATCCCTGGCTGGAGACCACTGACCTTATCTGCAGGAAAGAGCATCCATGATAAGGGAGAAAGGGACATTAGTCAGTGAAAGGGAATTAGCTGGACAGGAACCACTTGGTGATCATGAGGGGCTTTTTTTCGCTTTGTAGATAAGGCAATTAGCATCACACCCCACAGAGGTGAAAAAAGGGGGCAATTTATTCCTAAACAAAGTCTTGTGACGCTTATTCTGCATACAGCAGCCACATCCCAGCATGCACTGCACTTAGACACAACTACAACTCCCTGTATCCCACGGCCGTCTACACCGGCACCAAATTATTCTGAGGCACCCGATGCCCATCACTAGGGTAACAGGCTGAGGGTACCAACACCTTCCATATGCTGAGACCTTTAAAGGAGAACTTCACCCTAAAACATATTTTGCCTAATCAAATAAACTTTCCATTACAGCAGTATGGGACCTCTCATCCCGAATAATCAGGGGGTTCCAGAACAAAAGGGTCTTAAGAGGTCATTACAGCTACTAAAAACATCCTATAAACATTAAATAAACCCAACAGGCTGAGGTTGCTTTCAATAAGGATTAATTAAATCTCAATTGGGATCACGTACAAGCTACTGTTTTAATTCCTTATTAAAGGAAATGTTTTTGTAAAAATTTGAATGATTGATCCAAAGGTGGAGTACTATGAGAGATGTGAATAATGGGTTTCGGGGTAACGGATCCCACACGTGTACAGTAATTACACACTTGCATTGGTTCGGAAATTATTTGTAAACGACGGAGATAACGAGTTTTCATTTGATGTATAATGACATGGTCATCAGATACGGAGATGAGATCAGGCTGTGTTGCATTGTAGGATCATATTGGCAGGGTCGGACTGGCCTACCCGAGTATTGGAGTATCTCCTGGAGGGCTGCAACTCTAGTGGGCTCCAGCCAAGGACACTTCCCATAACCCTTTTCTTTTTTCACCATATTCCTGTACAGCACCTATGACACTCTCACTGCCTATGAGAGTAGATCCTTGATTCTGGACGGGGTCTGGTGCCTCTCGTTAGACTGGGGGGTCTGGGGCCCACTGGAACGCCCACTTCAAGAGCTGGCACCCACCCCCCTGCCTGGCCCCCTGTCCCAGTACCAAACCCCTCTTGGCCCACCAGCCCAACTGCAACCCTTTTCCACCCCTGCTCATTTTTTATTATTTTATTTATTTATTTATTTATTACTTATTTTAATAGTGGCAATAGGGTTCAGGGGGGAGAGGCCTGGGTTGAAAACCAATAGTTTGAGCAGGGGAGCTGGTCTGAGTTGACGGGGGACCACCGGGTATTTTCCCGGCATCCCACCACCCCAGTGTGACTCTGCTGGGCCTAGTCACTAGCTATTTATTGTTATAGTTCGAGGGACATAGGGACCAGCCTTCCTATATATTTATCTTTTTTCCCTGTTATTAACATTGGGATCAACCATCATTTTTACCGGCCAGGCTGGTAAAATACCGGCCAGGTGGCAACCCTAGTCCCAGATGGGTAATGACTAGGGTTGCCACCATTTCTTCAAAAAAATACCGGACTTCCTATATATTTATCTTTTTTTTCAATAACTTTAGGATCAACCATGAAAAATACCGGCCAGGTGGCAACCCTAGTAATGACCAGGGTTGCCACCTTTTCTTAAAAAAAATACCGGCCTTCCTATATATTTATCTTTTTTTTCAATAACTTTAGGATCAACCATGAAAAATACCGGCCAGGTGGCAACCCTAGTAATGACCAGGGTTGCCACCTTTTCTTAAAAAAAATACCGGCCTTCCTATATATTTAGCTTTTTTTTCCCTATTGATAACATTGGGATCAGCCATCAAAAATACCAGCCAGGCTGGTAAAAAACCGGCCAGATGGCAACCCTGGTAATGACTGGTAAACAGTTTGTATATAATATATATATAGTGTTTACTTATCCAGCAGCAGCAGCAGCTACAGTGACCTCTTATACTTATATACTTATATTAACCATCTCTGTAGGCTGTTGACCCCCCACCGCTCTGCTTATTATTGTAAGATGAGACTCACTTGGAAGCACAGAGTTATGACGAATGGGAGGAATGGGGACAGTCCAGTAGATAACAGGATTGGTGAGTTGCATACAATTGGCTCTCTCTGTAACTAATCACCCAGCTGCTTCTTGGAGGGAGCAATTGAATATTAGTGATAAAATCCTTTAATAATGATGCAATAGTGCATGAGCTGCAGCCAGGCCCGGACTGGAAATCTGTGTGGCAAATGCCAGAGGGGCTGCTGTAAGGTGCCATAGAAAGTCAGAATTTAGTGGGCTGTGGGGGCTGTTCCTTAAACACCAGGGCCTATTTTGATTCTCAGTCCAGCAGCTAATAAAATACACACCGTTCCAACGGTAAAGCGGATGTATTTGTTGTTTTCCCTAGACCTGCCACTAGGTGTCGCTGTCTCAAATATTCTGTGTAGCCCCTAAACTAGAGGTCCCTGGTGCAGACACCCCCCCTGTACCCCCGGTAGTTCTCCCACTGCAATAGGTATGGGATCTACAAATGCCATCACCCCAACTTTATTCCTTAAAGAAACACAGACAGTGAAATGCCTGCTGCTCCTATGAATGAGCATAAGCCCAGAGAAAATACTGATTGCGAATCCATGGACCGAATACAGCAGAGCTCCCATTTTTATGTTTTTTTAGGGGACCAGAAAAAAAAGAATGTCAAATAGGGGAAATGTATTATGTATAATATATATAGGCGAGAAAATGAGGGAAAACTTAAAGGGGTGGTTCACTTTTCTTTGAGTATGTTATAGAATGGCTAATTCTAAGCCAGGTTTCAATTGGCCTTCATTTTTTCATTTATATAGTTTTAATTATTTGCCTTTTTCTTCTGACTCTTTCCAGCTTTCAAATGGGGGTCACTGACCCCGTCTAAAACACAAATGCTCTGTAAGGCTACAAATGTATTATTATTGCTACTTTTTATTACTCATCTTTCTATTCAGTCCCTCTCCTATTCATATTCCAGTCTCTTATTCATAACACTGCATGGTTGCTAGGGTAATGTGGACCCTAGCAATCCAATTGCAGAAATGTGAAAATTCCCAAATAACTCAAAAACCACAAATAATGAAAAATGAAAACCGAATGCAAATTGTCTCAGGCTGTCACGCTCTACGTCACGCTAAACATTCATTTAAAGGTAAACAACCCCTTTATAATCAGGGGATGTAAAATTGAGGCTTCAGTGTAATCACGCAGCATCAGACCTAAAGCCAGGAGCCTTATCAGTAACTTAGTCAACATAAGAGGTTGCAGAGCCTCTTAAATGAAGGGAGAGTTTGCCCTGGACCCACAATTAATTAGTCTTCTCTGCTGCAGTGGCCTTTATTAATTCCTTAAATTCTGCAGTGACTCCTTATCGAGTCTGCATCAGTTCTAGTAACCCATGGCAACCGTTATGCAGATACCGTTTGCTGGCTCCCTGTATTAAGCTAACCTCTGAATGGTTGCTACGGGTTACTAGACCCAGTAGTACTTTTCATTACACAGCTTCTTTGGATTTTCTAGCAGACATGCTCTAAGATGCTTTCTAATGTTACAAGAGTGGGGGGGGGGGATAAATGCCTGGGCTGCAGGGCCTCTGTGCACCCCAAACATTAACTGCCCCATTCTGCAGGCATGTAAAAGCACCTCTAGCATATTTTTGGGTGTATATACCCTTTAACGGTGGCCCTGCTCAGTCACATGGATGAGGATAAAGATTGAAATGAAGCACAAATAAATGACAGGAGGCAGATCCCAGAGGAAGAGAGAAAATGATTTTGTTGGCGTAATAGTATTTGTAGGGTGGGCATTTATCTTGAACAGCCGTGGGTAGAGTAACGCAGCTGCACTCATACACAAGGCAGTAAGTGTGAGCCATAGTAACACCCTCATGCTTGGATACAGCCCAAACCCCTGGATCTCATATTGTTCTATCAGCCACAGCATCCCTATTCCTGCAACAAACAAACAACTGGGACTTCCCACCCACCCACGCCTGCTATAGAAACAAGCAGAGGGAAAAAAATAGGTCATTTTGGGTTTTTAATGACTGTAGGAAATCGGAATGTGTTATTATTTGTTCAGGAAATCCAAAGGCGCATGGCAAGATACTCAGCAGGAGCGATAGAACATGCACAGGCTGTAAATGGATCTATATAGCAGAGAGTAGTAGTTGTACATGGCAGGAGAGGGAATTAACTCTTTCAGGGGAACACACCTTTCATACCTGCCACAGACTGTATCATGATTGAGCAGGGGTGAATAGGTCTGAAAGGAGGAGGGGGGGGGTAAGTATCCTCTCTTTTATTAAAGGTTCTAATTTACAGAACACATCAGTTATAGAGCCATCAGAAAATCATTTGTCCCTTAAGGGCCCCGGTACAGATGCAACATTTGGGGTTCACAGTTACATATTCAAATGCAAGAATCCGGCCACTTCTAACAGAGCAGGGGCCAAAAGCTTCAGTTATTGGGGGACATCAGTTATTGGGGCGCCAGGGGGCTCCCCTCCAGCGCAATGATCTGATCAAAACAACTTAACAGGGGAGGAGTTACTAGTTCTTAAGCAGAAAATCAAATGTACAGAACACACTAATGACCTGGAAGGGGGTAACCAGGGCTCCCTTCAAATATAAGCCATGCTGACAGTTACAAATGACAGTTACAAGGTCTCCCCTTTTCTAAAAGCCCTAGTGCTGCAGAGCAGATCTGTGATTGGCCAGGTCTGGTGGGCGCAGAGCAGAACTGGGGAAAGCACTGATCTCCCCTTTATAATTCATGGCTCATAATCTGGGAATAGGTAACCGGGTTTTTCCATTTAATTCCAGGGTGGATCTGGTTTCCGGTGCTCTACTACTGGATATGTGTAGTTGAATATATATATATATTAGGGATGCACCGAATCCAGGATTCGACCAGGATTCCGTTTTTCTTCAGCAGGATTCGGACTCGAATCCGAATCTTAATTTGCAAATGCAAATAAGGGGTAGGGAGGGAAATCGTGTGACTTTTTGTCACAAAACAAAGAAGTAAAAAATGTTCTCCCCTTCCCATGCCTAATTTATGCAAATTTGGATTTGGTTTGGTATTCGGCGAATCTTTCTCTAAGGATTCGGCTGAATATAAAATAGTGTATTTGGTGCATCCCTAATATATATATATCATTTTTTTGGCTATGAATATCCATACACACACACACACACACACATGCATCAGTAGTAGTAGTGTTGTTGCACAGACTGTGCTCACTGGACTCACTAACACTAGATGGGGGGGTAGCACAGATGTTGCTGGTATGAAGACTATATAAAATCCATATAAATTGTCCCCTTGCCCATATGAATGGATAGAGGGGGTGGGAGGCAGATGTTCCATATTCCAGAGGCAGGGAATGAATGATTGTAGGCTATGCAACATCCATACATGAACATTAGCAGGCAGTGAGGCCACAATCTATATATATTTATGTATATGTCACATGTATATATATATATATATATGAATATGTGCAGTCAGGGCTGCTAAAGACACACATGTGGGGTCACCAACATTCGCCCATTAACCAGTGTCCAGACCCCCGATTCCGTGACCTTGCCCGCGTACCCTCATCCCCGACCCCCTCTCCCGTTACTCACCGACCCCAGGAAGCAGCAGGAACAGCAGAAGGAATCGGATCATCCTGGGGCCATCGGTGGCACCGAGTGGGGAGCTGAGACGTGAAGCCAATGCCAGACTGTCCCGGGTAAGTCCGCACTGAGAATGGCCGCTTTTTACATCCAGCAGTAAGAGCAGCAGAAATACTGGGCAGATCCTAAGCACCGGCTGTGACCCCCGACATTTGTGCTTTGGGGGGACCCCCTGCGCGGGAGAGGTTTCTGGCAGCGCATATTCCGCTGCTCCCCAGCACTGCACTCGCACACTGTCGCACACAGTCGCACTCTGTCACTTGTGGCTGCTGCTGCTTCTCCTGCCTCCCACTCTCCGCCCCCCACTAATCTACTCATTCTATATCTATCTGTGAAGGACCCCCTGCTGCAAGCAAAGCCAGCCCCCCAGCATGCACAGGACACCCCCACAATCACAAGCTCCTCATCCTTTTATTCACATTAAGATATAACATTGCACCTCATTATATTCTGTTACCAAATCACTATATCCCTGGCAATCACATTTGCGCCCAGTCATTATATCTGCCCTCATACCCCTTTACCTTTCAGGTGGATCTGATTCACACTAATGGGACCTATTATCCAGAATGCTCTGGACCTAGGGCTTTCCGGATAACAGTTCTTTCTGTAATTTGGATCTTCATATCTTAGTCTACTAGAAAATCAATGTAAACATTAAATAAACCCAATAGGCTGGCTTTGATTCTAATAAGGATTCATTATATCTTATTATGGCTCAAGTATAAGGTAAAGGTATGGGACCTGCTATCTAGAATGCTCTGGACCTGGGGTATTCCAGATAATGGATCTTTCTGTAATTTGGATCTTCATACCTTAAGACTACTAGAAAATCATGTAAACATTAAATAATCTCAATAGGCTGGTTTTGCTTCCAATAAGGATTCATTATATCTTAGTTGGGATCAAGTACAAGCTACTGTTTTATTATTATTACAGAGAAAAAGGAAATCATTTTTAAACATTTTTATTATAATGGAGTATTTTCTGTAATTTGGAACTTTCTGGATAATGGGTTTCTGGATAACAGTACTTCTTTGCTAGAATTGTGTTTTACACAGATCAAACGCATTACAGTTCAATGTGATTATATTTTATGTAGCAGCATTCCTATTTATCTACTAAAAGGGTTTATGGATAAACACATGGAGTCCATTAAATGGAAACCTGTTATCCAGAAAGTAATTACAGAAAGGCCATATCAAATAGACTCAATTTAATCCAGATAATGCAAAGTTTGTAATAAGTATTTTCTTTTTCTCTGTAATAATAAAACAGCAGCTTGTACTTGATCCCAACTAAGATATAATGAATCCTTATTGGAAGCAAAACCAGCCTATTGGGTTTATTTCAAGTTTTAAAAACATTTTAAGTAGACCTAATAGTATGTAGATCAAAATTAGAGAAAGACCCCTTATCTGGAAAAAGCAAGTAGAGTCCTGCAGCGTCAGGTATAACCAGGTTACCCACAAAAAAAGCAGGTACCCTGCAGAACGAGGGTAGGATTTTCAGGTGCGGGTATAGATGAGGGTCTGCAGGCCACAGATCTGCGGGTTGCAGGTAGGGTTACCACCCGGCCGGTATTTTACCGGCCTAGCCGGTAAAACACCAGCCGGGGCCGGTATTACAAATTTACCGGCAATGTAGCTGCCGGTAAATTTGTAATACCCCTTAAAAATGGCCCTTGCCTTGCCTAAATCCAAAGAAAAACTTACCTTTCTCGCGTCTTCAGCCGATCGCTCGCGTTGCTCCGCCCCCTTTGATGTCATGGCATGCCCCCTTTGACGTCACGGCACGCCCCCTTTTTGCCCCGCCGGCCGGTAAGCAAATTTTAAAAAGGTGGCAACCCTAGTTGCAGGTCGGGTTGCGGGTCTCATCTAAATCTCGTATCTTATGTTATATTGTCTCATACCTCCCAAAATTTTGGAGGTAAAAAGAGGGACAATTTTTTTTTCTTGTAGTGTGGCTATTTTGACCACGCCCGTTTTAGTGGCCACACCCCCTAATTACCATGTTCATTTTACAAAACTTGGCAGGTTATGAAAGTTTGAAAATATTTCTCCTTATCTAAACTGTTACAATTACTTATGGTTACAAAGTATTGTATTTGCACCTGTTAGCTGTTCTGGGCTCCCTGCCAAAAGCCAATTAAGTTAGAAACTTCGTTTCTTTTTCTGGCTATTCGGTGCAGAGAAAAGAGGGACTTTCCAGTACAAATGAGGGACTGCAGGCTGAGCTGTCAAAAGAGGGACTGTCCCTCCAAAAAAGGGAGAGTTGGGAGGTATGTTGTCCAGGGCCGGATTTACATAGTGGGTGCCCCTAGACCCGCTGTCGTTTGTCGCCCCTGTCCCCTCCCTTTTATTTGCTCAAATTTTCATCATCAGGACAGAGCAATGGGAATTGGCACACAGGAAATTTACATTTCTGAACCAATGTGGGTGTGGTTAGGCAACATGCCGCCCCCTAAAATCCTGTCACCCTAGGGCTGTGCCTAGGTGGCCGCTTCACAAATCCAGGCCTGATACTTTCTATATTTTACTCCATTTAAGACATTTTCTGTCCCCGCCCACTTTTGATGATGTCACTTCTGGGTTGCAGCAATATCACTTCCTGCTTGAAGGTGGCCGGTGGGTTGCAGGACAGGTTGTGGATAAGGCAGTTATGTGGCTGGGTGGGGTAGTGGATCAAATTGGGTAAATATGCGGGTTGAGGTTTGGGTCGTGGTCAGGTCCGGGTCTTTGAGATTGGTTCCAAGCAGGATTCTACAAATTTAGGGTTGCCACCCGGCCGGTATTTTACTGGCCTAGCCGGTAAAACACCTGCCAAGGCCGGGGCTGGCAATGTAGCTGCCAGTAAATTTGTAATACCCTTAAAAAGACCCATCGGCCAGCCCCCAATCCCCTGTAAACTTACCTTTTGTCGCCTTCTTGAAGGCTCTGCTTCGTGGACACGCCCCGAAAACGTAATTGCCCCACCCCTTTTTGACATCACACGCTGCACCTTTTTGGCCCTGCCCCCCACCGGCCGATAAAAAATTTAAGAAAAGGCGGCAACCCTATCCAGGCCCGGACTGGCAATCTGTGGGTTAGGGCAAATGCCAGAGGGGCTGCTATAAGGTGCCATAGAAAGTCAGTATTTAGTGGGCTGGTGGGGACTGTTTGGGCCTCTATGTGGGCTGATTGGGCCTCTGTGTACCTGAAATGCCAGGGCCTATTTTGATTCTCAGTCCAGTCCTGACCCTATCTACAATCAAGGTCCCAAGCATTCTGGATAACAGATATAGAGAGAGTCAGAGAGAGACAGAGTGCATTCAGAATAAATCTGCATCATTTACATAAAGTCAGACAGGAGCCCCTTAGAGTAGTAGCTGAGTAGCTATGGGTTACTAGGCCTTTAGTACCCAGTGTAAAGTTTTCACCAGGGAAAGTAACTCACATGCTTGCTTATACCCAATGGGAATAGCAGTGTTCAGAACTCACTCACAATGTGGCATCAGAATGAATTGCCCCCCCCCGCCAAGTAGTGGCAATAGAACCCCCATAAAAATGGCAGCACATGTGTTTTTAACATGATTCTTGTCTGAGTGTTATTTCAGGTGACTCATGGCATTAAAAGTTTAGGCACAAATCCCATGGTCACAAATGGGTAGCAGGCAATACTCCAATATTTTAAGCAGGAAAAAACAACAGATCCTGAAATCTTTAGGTGAGTCTAGTACAGGAACTAGATTGCAAGCTCCAACGGTGCAAGTGACTGAACATTTTGAAGTTTCTTTCTAATGCACTGCCTGATATTAAAGCCCTGTATTAACCGAAACTAATAATGCAAGGGAACCTCGATGTGTAGAGAGCGATATTCTGAAATAATTTGCCATTCTACATAGTTACATAGTTAAAGGGATCCAGTCATGGGAAAAATATTTTTTTTCAAAATGCATCAGTTAATAGTGCTGTTCCAGAAGAATTCTACATACATTTTATATTTCATTTTGAAATCTGACATGGGGCTAGACATTTTGTCAATTTCCCAGCTGCCCCAAGTCATGTGACTTGTGCTCTGATAAACTTCAATCACTCTTTACTGCTGTACTGGAGTGATATCACCCCCCCTTTCCCCCCAGCAGCCTAACAACAGAACAATGGGAAGGTAACCTGATAACTGCTCCCTAACACAAGATAACAGCTGCCTGGTAGATCTAAGGTGGCCATAGACAGTGAGCTCCGGCCACATTGAAGTGGGCGATATCCAAATGATCCGAATGTGGGCCCTAGGGCCCAACGATTGAATCATAATGTAGGTGATACGGGCGGTCGGGACCGCATACACGCATAGATGCGCCCGGGATCTGACTAGGTTTTTTTAACCTGCCCGATCGAGATCTGGCCAACTTGCGCCCAGATATCGATCGGGGAAGCCCATCGGATGGCCCCAAACACGGGCCAATAAGCTGCTGACTCAGCCTCGGCAGCTTTTATCAGCCCATGTATGGGGGCCTTAAGAACAGCACTCAATAGTAAAAACCCATGTCCCACTGTGACTCCTTCAGATACATTGGGAAGGGAAAACAACAACCTGCCAGAAAACTGTTCCCTCCTAAAGTGCTGGCACAAGTCACATGACTTGGGGCAGCTGGGAAATTGACAAAATGTCTAGCCCCATGTCAGATTTCAAGATTGAATATAAAAAAATGTGTTTGCTCTTTTGAAAAAAGGATTTCAGTGCAGAATTCTGCTGGAGCAGCACTATTAACTGATGTGTTTAAAAAAAAAAGTTTTCTCTTGACAGTTTCCCTTTAACTATGTAGAATTTTAAATTTGTTTTTCATTTTTTATTATTTGTGGTGTTTGAGCTATTTAGCTTTTTATTCAGCAGCTCTCCAGTTTGCAATTTCAGCCATCTGGTTGCTAGGGTCCAAATTACCCTAGCAACTATGCATTGATTTAAATAAGAGACTGGAATATGCCTATATAGACGAGTAATAAAAAAACAAAAAGGAGAGGGCGTGAATAGAAAGATAAGTACAGTAATAAAAAAGTAGCAATAACAAAACATGTGTAGCCTCGCAGAGCATTTGTTTTTTAGATGACCCTCATTTGAAAGCTGGATAGAGTCTGAAAAAAAGGCAAAACATAAAAAAATAAAAAATATATATATATATATATATATACATTATATAAAAAAATAGGCAAATAATTGTAGAGCTATAAAAAAGAAAAAAATGAAGGCCACTTGAAGTTGCTTACAATTAGCCATTCTAGAACTTACTAAAAATGAACTTAAAAGCAAAACCACCCCTTTCACACAGCAGCCCATAGACACTCCGGTTGTAAAAAGTAAAAGAAACGAGATTGTGAAACACTATTTTCTACGTCAGGTTAAATGTGGTCTAGGTTAGGTTAATCAAGCCCATATTTCAGGAATTCCTTTGATGACAGATGCCATCCATGGGGGTCCGTTTGTCCATTAAAAGAGCATCAGCTGCTGTAGAACATCACAGGGGTTTTTTGGGTTTTTTTTTGCCACAAAACGTGTTGGCAGCTGAGAGTGTTTCCATGTCCCAGAAGGAATCCATGATGAGTCAATACATTCCAGTGCTGTTTTCAACAAAGTCCCCTGCCATATAATCCAGTGACAGCTTGATGGCTTTATGTCATCTGACAGACAGACAGACAGGAAAAAGAATTTATCAGTACCAGAACTACCAGGATGGGGGTCTGACCCCAGTGAGCCCACTGGGAGGTCCACAACTGTGACTGAAAGCTGCCGTCATACCTTCCAACTAGGGTTGCCACCTGGCCGGTATTTTACCGGCCTGGCCGGTATTTTTAATGGTTGATGCCAATGTTATAAATAGGAAAAAAAGACAAATATATAGGAAGGCCGGTATTTTTTTCAAGAAAAGGTGGCAACCCTACTTCCAACAGTTGAGGAATGGTAAGAGGGACATCATCAGGTTTTGGCCACACCAAAATGCCATGCCGAATAGGCAAAAAACTATTTTCACCTAGTTGAAATGGCCACATCAGGAATAATAAGATTGAGGGGCACCAGCAGTAACGTAACTAGAGGGGGGCGGGTGCGGGACATGCAGCCGGGCCCCCCCTACCCCCCTCCGTACAAGATTTTCCGTCTGGAATCAGCGGGGCGCAAGCTGCCGGGGGGGGGGGGGCCCTGGCACAATCGCACTCCCCACTGGGCACCAGCATTTTATGGAACACAATTACCCCCCTAATGTCATGACATATTGCAGCCCCCAGCATTTTATGGTATAATCTGGCCCCTAAATATTCTATTAAACATTGCAGCCCCCCCCAAGTAATCCAAAAGCATGACAATCCATGGCTTATAATGACTCACCTGATACCCCGGGTCGGTTCTCCTGTTAAAAGAAAACTGCACTAGTCTGGGGCACTTCAAAACAAGCAATCCTCTTCTTCCCTTCTTCTTTCTTCAGAATCCAGTGGCTGTTGCATGCGTAGTAGAGAGTAAAAGCTGGATGATTTCTTAAAGTCCGCTTTTCACTCAACTGCATAGGGGGAATTCACAAAAGTGGAGAGAGCCCATTTTTGGAGTAAAAGTGGTGGTAAACTGGAGTAAAATACTTTCTCCATATTCACAGAAATCTGACTAATTTTCTACTCAACCGACACTTTTCATTTTTTAGTGAAAGAATCAGCATTTTAAAAGGGATTAGCAGTTTATAGTCAGGGCACAAGTTTCTTTCTAACGCTACAGGTGTAAAAGCCTCATTATAACAGAACACGTAAAACACTGATAAATTATAAAAATCTAAAGGAAAATTAAAGCCTCCCATTTTTTTAGTTTTAGCAGCATTTAGACACTTGACCTAAAATAATAAAAAATAGTTTTTGTAGAAATCCCTATATTGTGCAAAGTAGGATTTTTGTTTTTAGACCCTTATATCTTGTTAGTGAAGTGGAATTACAGAAACATCCTGAAAAAAATGATGTATAATTTTCCTAGGTAAAATAACCCCCTCCCCAGAAATTCCAATTTAATGGCTAACGGACAGGTATAATAAGAGCTAAAGACAAATTCAGAAAAAATGTCGCTAAAATGTTGTGCAAAAGACAAAATCTGAAAACTGAATGTTTAAAAGACAAATTCACAAAAGTGGAGATAGAGGTTTGTGAACTTGGTGGGAAATCCAACATTTTTATCTCCATTTTTGTGAATTGCCCCCACGTGTTGCTGCACAAAGAAACAAGAAAGGAAGAGGATTGCTCAGTCGCAATTCCCCCAGGACTGTGCAATTTTCTGCTAACAGAGCACCCTCCATCAATTTGGCACCCCCCCCCCCCATTGATTGGACCTTTTGTTCTCCTTTGAACATTTGCCATTAAAGGAGAACTAAACCCTAAAAATTGGTTAAAAGTGCCATATTTTAAATACTGAACTTATTGCACCAGCCTAAAGTTTCAGCTTGTCAATAGCA
>CM044447.1:117404269-117418816 GCA_024363595.1 Xenopus borealis | reverse complement strand
TCCACACACAGTCTGCAAATTGTATGAATCGAGGATTAGTACGATCGGATCTTTGCGTCTATAGCCAGCTTTACTGTTTGCCAGGGTTCATATAGGTGGAGCAACAGGTAACGGCCTCAACACTGAGGATCAAGAAACATATAGTGGCATCTCTTCATGCCCAAGCTTGAAATCCACCTGCCCTCTGTAACAGTCGGAGCCATATCTACGGTCCTTGTTCATATTCGTTAATTAAAAACCCCACTCTGGGAATATATAATGGCCGCTGTCAGTCACATACGTTGAGCAAGCAGATGTTGCCATGGAAACACTACCTCACCACTGAACGGAGGGAGTCGTCAAATGGAAACAACAAACCTTCCTGGGAAGCTGAGAAAAGCCTCTGTGAATGCAGCACATGAAACTGGAACAGAAGCCCGGAGAGAATACGGTTCTGAATCCAATTTCATATGATAGCTGACAGAACGATCCCCGGACCAAAGACCATATATCATTAGCAGGATCAGAGATGTCTTCAGGGTGGGTGTAAATAGGGGATTATTGAGCAGCAGCAGCTTTAAGTAGGAAAGAGTGGGTGATAGTAGGAACAGCAGGACAAGATGGCGTCAGTAACATTTTGGGGCATATCTATAAAGCTATGTAGTCATTACAAAATGGCATATTTATAAGAGCGTGTGCCTCATTTATATCCAGGGTCCGATTTCACCAAGGGGGGCCACATGGTCCTAGCGCCAGCCTCATAACACACGCACCCTTCCCACTTGCACGCTCAAGCACCAGAACATTGGGTAGTATTGAGTCCACAGTGCCCCTTAGAATGCAGCTGGGAGGCATGCCCCCTAAAATTTTGCTGCCCGTTTTTTGGTCCTGCTAGACAGAAATCCATGCCTGTTTAAATCAGTGATGCCCAGTCTCCTGCTTTCAAGTTGCTGAAGTACAGTTCCATCCCCACCAACAGTCAGGCAATGGCAGCCAGGTGCTCCAGGCAACCCAGCCAGTCACCTTACACCTAGGGTTGCCACCTTTTCCTATTAATAACATTGGGATCAACCATCAAAACTACCGGCCAGGCCAGCAAAATACCGGCCAGGTGGCAACCCTAGTTACACCCCAACCGTGGGGTTGCCACCTTTTCTGAAAAAAATACCGACCAGCAATATTCTTGCTGTTTTGTCCTATTAATAACATTGGCATCAAGCATCATTTTTACTGGCCAGGCCGGTAAAATACAGGCCAGGTGGCAACCCTACCCACCATGCCTTCGAAAACGATTGCAGATGGGCCAGCATCACACTTTGACCCCCAAAATTATATTTATTAAATTATTTATACCCCCACAATTAATAATAAAGCAACAGATTGTTTATATCAAACTTGAACACATATTACATTTTACATCTCTTGCCTTGAACCACCATTTTGTGATGGTCTGTGTGCTGCCTCAGAGATCACCTGACCAGAAATATTTCAACTCTAACTGTAACAGGAAGAGAGCAAAAGACACAACTCTGTCTGTTAATTGGCTCATGTGACCTAACATGTTTGGTATGTTTGTGTGCACTGTGAATTATATGATCCCAGGGGGCTGCCCCTATTTTTTAAATTTGCAATTTTCTATTTATGATTATGAAAATGGTTTATGTACATGAAGCAGGTTTTTACATATGAGCTGTTTTATGCAATATCTTTTTATAGAGACCTACATTGTTTGAGGGGTATAGTTTTCCTTTAACCTTTATCAGTGGTGGACTAGGGGTAGGCTGCTTATGCCCCCCCCCCCCAAGCTTTGCACCCTAGGGAGGAGCCTTTTCTTTCTACTACTACTTAGGGTTGCCACCTTTTCTGAAAAAGAAATACTGTCCTTTCTATATAGTTATCTTTTTTACCTATTAATAACATTGAGTAAAATACCGGCTAGGTGGCAACCCTGCTACTACTGCCCACCGATATCCAAAGGCTTGAAGTTGCCCTTTAACAACAGGGCCCCTGACTGGACACTCCTACTTTATATTGTATGAGACCCATCAAACTCTAGACAACTTCATAACAAAGAGAAAAACAATGACACACATGCCAGCTTATTGCAGATTGTAGAGGTATACTCTGCATTTCCTCATTCTAAGCAATGTTTCCATTGGTCTTTATTTTTACAGTTTTTTAATTATTTGCCTTTTTCTTCTGACTCTTTCCAGCTGCCGAATTGGGGGGGTCACCAACCCCATCTAAAAAACAAATGCTCTGTAACGACCCTACAAATTGTTATCGTTACATTTTATTACTCCTTTCTTTCTATTCAGGCCCTCTCCTATTCACATTCCAGTCTCCTATTCAAATAAATTCATGGTTGTCAGGGTGATTTGGATCCTAGCAACCCAATTACTGAAACTGCAAACTGGAGAGCTGATGAATAAAAATCTAAATAACTCAAACAACACAAATAATAAAAAATGAAAATCACTCTCTACATCGTACTAAAAGTGAATTTAAAGGTGATGTCAAAATCTCTGCCCGTTCCTCATCATGGTTTCATTTGTAGGAATGGGGGAAAGTTGCAAGTTGTTGTGGGTTGGTTTTAAGGGGTTTATGTCAGTTTAGGGGTGCACCAAATAGAAATCCACCCCTGCTGGCATTCCTCCACTGGAGAAACATTGCATGTGTAATTGGCCTTAGGAAACAAGAAGTAATAATTATATATTGATAAACGCTATACCATTCTAGCATATTAGAATTCTTCATTAAGTTGCCTCTGTACATTACCGTCACCAAAGACAGGAGGCTGCCATGATTTCCATCCCAGGAATGAATGAAAAAAAACACTGGGAAATGGTCACACATAAGGGAGCGGCCATATTCAGCTTCTTCTAACCCTCTACTCACAGGTTGCCAAGAAACAGATTTGAAGGCATTTGAAATCAAGCGGATAACACAGTGAATCGATTGCAGGCAGGCACCACTCCGAAAAAATTGTAGATTCCAAGAGCCCAAAATTGAAATTATACAAAAAGTCTTTATTTTAAATTATGTATAAAAGCCTTACGCATTTCGTGTCACCCAAGGACACTTAATCATAGATCCTATGAAACGCGAAAGGCTTTTTTTTTTTAATATATATATATATAATTTAAAATAAAAACTTTTGTATTATTTCAATTTTGGGCTCCTATTTTTTCTTTTGGTGTTCCGGAGTGTGTTCTGTGAATTTCTCCCCTTTGTTGATGGTCTGGGCAGTGGCGTAACTAGATGTTACTGGGACCCACAGCAAATAAATTTTAGGGCCCCCAACATATCCAGAGATTATGCATTTTACTAGTATTTGTTGAAATTGTTAATTAATTAGGGCATCATGGGGCCCCTATACCTCTTGGGCCCCCCTGCAGCCGCAGGGTCTGCTTCCTCTATAGTTACGCCCCTGGGTCTGGGGAATGAGCGCCCGGACCCACCACGGAGAGCGGTAAGCTTACCCTATAGTCCAATAGATTCAGGCTTCTTATGGTTTGGAAACACAGTTGTCAGACATGTTTATTGTTTTGCATAGATCTGTGCGACTGTATCATTGCCTTGTGCTTGTTTAAATACATTTTTTAGCAGTTTTACAGTGTTTAATGTTTTTTTTCCTCAGCAAGTGTGTTTAATGACTGGCAGGGTGTCTGGACACTATTAAAGAGAAAAGGTAACTCTTTAAGTGATTTAACTCTCTGGCTCAGAGCAGTTAATTAATATAAATTGCAAAAGTGCTCAGCACAAGCAGTTATCCATTATATATGATTTACTCCATTCCTCCATGGGGGGTCCATGGCACTGCCACAGTACTGTGACTGGAAGCTGCCGTCATACCTCCCAGCATTTGAAGAATGGAAGAGCCACTCAATTACTTTTTGGCCACACCAACTGTTTAACCACATCCCAAAATAACAATAGGAAAAACATATATGATTGGTGTGAGGACATTTCTCCACCTCAGCCTTTAAGCAGTGCAACAGACTCAACAGAAAAGCAGTGGATTTTGTGCGCTCCACCGCACAGAGACATGAGTTAACTGATCCGAGCGTTCTTTATGCATCTATACCCATGGAAGTGCACTTAATCCCTGAATGTGGATAAAATTGGATACGGGAGCACACTTAAAACTCTGAATGTAGTTGAAATTTAAGTGCAAGTGCACTCCCTTGGGTGCAGCCCTATGGGGGAGGTTTACTTAATTGATTACTTCTACACTGCAACTATATGGAATGCTTGGAAATCACAGGCACACAGCCCTATGTGCTAGTAGGGTTGCCGCCTAGCCGGTATTTGACCGGCCTGGCCTGTAAAAATGATGGTTGATCCCAATGTTATTAATAGGGAAGAAAGATAAAAATTTAGGAAGGCCGGTATTTTTTTCCAGAAAAGTTGGCAACCCTATGTGGTAGGGTATTAAGGGAATGACTATTTTCAGAGGGTTATTGTTATCATTATTATCATTATTATTAACATGTATTTTTAGAGCTCTAACATATTGCGCAGTGCTGTAAGATAAATCTGTTTATACAAAGAAATCACATGAATTACATACATAGAACATACAAGGTTACATACATCACAACCAATACTGGTACAAAATGTGAGGAAGGCCCTGAGCAAAAGAGCTTACAATCTAAAGGGGAAGCAAATGAGACACAAGGTGTGGGAGTGGGCAAGATGAGAAATAAGTAGGTGAGAGATTAAACTATATTTCTGCAATAGCAACAATGCTGTTTTTTTTTTTGCCAAAAAAAATGCTCATAGGGAGCACAATGCTGCTCACACTGGGAGCAAACTCCTGATGTGGGCAGCCATGTTTGGTAACACGTGCATAATGAGTGAGTCTCCAAGCTTGATCATTACGCACACGCATGTGAGGTCGCACACATGGACCTAAATAAGTTAGTTCTGACTAGCTTCCCGACCAGTGGCCAGTCCCGGATTTGTGGCGAGGCCACGGCCTAGAGGGGTGAAATTTTTGGGGCGGCATGCACCCAGCCGCATCTTTAAAGCACTGGGGACTTAACGCTCCCTAGTGCTTCTGTCTCAGCTAGCGCCACATCCGGTGCTAGGACCCTGCGGCCACAGGGGTGGCGTGACCAGAAGGAGCAGGTACCATGCAGCCTCGGGACACCTCTTAGGTAAATCTGGCCCTGCGAGTGGCTCCCCAACCCCTTTTATGTTGCTTCCAGTGACCTCAAAGCAGGTGCTTATTTTTGAATTCCTGACTTGGAGGCAAGTTTTGGTTGTATAAAAACCAGGTGCACTGCCAATCAGAGCCTCTTATAGGCTACCAGTGCACACAGGGGCTACCAAATATCCGATCACAGTCCTTATTTGGCATCCCCAGGAACTTTTTTCATGCTTGTTTGCTCTCCAACTCTGTTTACAGTTGATTGTGGCTCAAGGGTTAAAAAAAAGGTTGGGGACCCTTGCTCTAGCACCTACAGTCAGCCACAAAGGGTGGCAAAAATCGGGCTTGCCCAACCAGCTCTGCTTCTAAGGGCCAATTACAATGTCTTCCACTGGGGACTGGGTGGTTGGGAGATTCAGCATCACCATTGGGGACTGAATGGGACAGTGGCTTCAATCTCCCACCCACCCTGTCCTCAGTAGAAGATGCCTGAAGAAGCAGAGCCAGCAGGGTTGGTGCAAGGATTGTGAGCAGCAGGGGGGGTGGGTAGGAGGAGCATAGTGGGTGCAAGTGTGTGGTAGTTGGGTACATAGAGTAGGAGGCCTAGGGGAATAATACTTGCTATGGGCATTTTTGGGGGCAAATTAGTAATGTATCCCCCAAATGGAGTGTGGGCTCTACTGTATTTGCCTACACCTCTGGTGGAGAAACAATTTTCCATTTAAGTTTTCGGTAGCTTAAGCTAGCTCTGCAGAATAAAGAAATAAATATGGATTAACCATAGTTAGACAGTCACTGCCTCTCTGGGTACCCTCAATGGTGAAACCAATTCCAGATATCCATGGAACATCATTACACATGAGCATTTGTGCTGGAGTTCCACTACTTGGAATTAACTGACCTCATTCTTCTCTGTGGGGTCAATGAGCTCCTGCCTTTCTGTACAATGGAACACAAAATGTAGCAACGTATTTGCAGGTAAATAATTGCTGCTGGTGATTGTATAGTAACATCGCTGGCTTCCCAGACAACAAATGAACACAACCTCACAGTATGGAGAATTGCTCCTATGGGTCATTAGCCACCTCAGAAGTAAAATAAGCTAATTTTGTATTCTTCTTTAATTAAGACATTTCAGATTCTCGTACATTCTGTATGTGGAGCGATGTTTCACCTCTGGGCGACTACGCCAGGCAGACTTAAGAGTTATGGTAGTAAATATCTGGGGGGAGACGGCATGTTTAATTTGTTTTCCTAATTCCTTGTATAATAAACCTGTTTAAAGGGCAAGGAAAGGCAAAGAAATAAAATCCCACTTTTACTTTCTTACATGAAAAAGAAATCTATCTTGAATATACTTTAATTAAAAAATGTGTACTGTTTTTATAAGAAACCTGACTGTATGCAGTGAAATTCTCCCTTCATTTACTTCTGTGGATAGGAATTGTCAGACGGTGCCTAACTTCCGTCAGGGAAACAATCATACTTATGAACGGCAGGGGGAGCCCCTGCCTTACTTACCAGCCAAGCAGAACTCAAGCAGCTTTGTTTTTTGATCATTTATGATGATCCCTAAGAAGCCCAGACCACACTGAGCATGTGTGTGTAGTCTAGTCTTGCAAAGATGTATAACAAAGTTACAAGATGACAGCCCCCTGTGGCCAACTTTGAAAGCATAAATCATTTGTTTGATTAGGCTTGTGGTGCAGTAAGTTCATGTTTGTATACAAAATACAGCATTTCTTCCCTTTATTTTACACTTTCCTTGTAAATTTGCTAATTTGAATGCATGTAATTGCTCCATACCAAATTGGTTGGATTAGCTCGTTAAGCCTTGAACTTCATAGGCAGGCGTGTCCAATCATGAGAAAAGGTATTTAAGGTGGCCAATTGCAAGTTGTGCTTCTGTTCGATTCTCCTCTAAAGAGTGACAGCATGGGATCCTCAATGCAACTCTCAAAAGAAATGAAAACAAAGATTGTGCAGTATCATGGTTTAGGGGAAGGCTACACAAATCTCTGAGGTTTAAACTGTCCGTTTCAATTGTAAGGAATGTAATCAGGAAATAGAATCCCACAGGATTGTAAAACCCAGGTCTGGCAGGCCAAGAAAAATACAGGAGCGTCATACAAGGTGGATCTTGAGAAGGGTTACAGACAACCCAAAGATCACCTGAAAAGACCTGCAAGAACATTTTGCTACAGATGGTGTATCTGTACATCATTCTACAATTCAGCGCAATTAGCACAAAGAACATCTGTATGGCAGGGTGAGGAGAAACAAGCCCTAGTTTTCTAAAAGCACACTATGGTTTAATGTTGCAAAGGTGATTTTATTGGCTCCAATTGTGATGACAAACAGGTTGCCACCTGTTTGTCTGCACAATTGGAGCCAATAAAATCACCGTTGCAACATTCAACCATAGTGTGCTACGGTATATTGGACAAATGTATGGATTATCTGACCAAGTGGCAGGTTTATATCACAAAGATTAAGCACCTAACCCAAGAAGGGATTTAATCACCTGTGGTAGGAGAACTCCAGTATGGAGTGGAACTAGTTTTCTAAAAGGACTGATTGGTTCTGCAGTCTGATACTGTAAAGTCAGATATGGCAGAAGTTATGCTGAACATTACTAGGGGGGTCAGAGAGCACATACTTCACAGTATACATTTAATCAAAGCACAGGCCAAACTGACGGATGTATGAAGTGTCACACATAGAATGGCTACCCCCTATTGGTCCATTCATATGGGCAAACAGCTAGGACACTCAGAAGTTGAACTCCTCCTTTAAGACACCTTTCTGTGCCATGGAACCCTGACTGCAGTACCCACCCGCTTTTGGTGGCCCTAATTGTATTATCTGCCAGCTGCCCCTAGTCATGTGACTTGTGCCAGCACTTTATGAGAGAAGTGCTTTCTGGCAGGCTGTTTTTCCTTCTCAATGTAACTGAATGTGTCTCAGTGGGACTTGGATTTTACTATTGAGTGCTGTTCTTAGATCTACCAGGAAGCCTTTATCTTGTGTTAGGGAGCTGTTATCTGGTTACCTTCCCATTGTTCTTTTGTTAGGCTGCTGGGTGGGGGAAAGGGAGGGGTGATGTCACTCCAACTTGCAGTACAGCAGTAAAGAGTGAAGTTTATCAGAGCACAAGTCACATGACTTGGGGTCAGCTGGGAAATTAACAATATGTCTAGCCCCATGACAGATTTCAAAATGAAATTAAAAAAAAAAATCTCTTTTAAGAAATGGATTTCAATCCAGAAGTCTGCTGGAGCAGCACTATTAACTGATGCGTTTTGAAAAAAAAAATTTCTCCATGAGTGTCCCTTTAAACATGAGCATGAACAACCATTCTAGATCTAGATAAATGATCCCAACCAATTGTCCGTGAAGGTACATGGTGTTCCCCAAGCCTGCTGATGTCACTCCCAGTGCTCTAAAAGCAGGTGCTTATTTTTAGATTTATGACTTGGTCTTTATGTCTCCAAAAAGTGCCTCCATGTGCATTACCAAACAAACCCACCTGTAGTCTGCCAGACCTCATAGAGACTACTACATAACCAATTAAAGGAAAAGTAAATGTTTTTCTTTTTCTTTCTGTAAATTTGCTCTAAACAGCCCCCCAGATTAATGTACCTTAGTCCCTGCTGCAAGTCTGCTCTGGTTTCTGTGTTATCAGCAGCTTGTTTCCCCTTCTTCCTGGTGCAGAGTGAAGCCCAGCCCCTTAGTTTACTGAGCAGTCCATTTGCTGCTGTTCCACAATAGAGAGGAAGAGGGAGCCAGTGTTTCATTAGTAAGCTAGTTTCCCCAAGCAAAAGCTGCTACACACACTGCTCTCTGCTATGTCATAGTATGCAAATGATCTCCTGGACTAGTCCAAGATATAAGGTCAGCTCAGAAAGCTAAGGGGCGGGGCTTCACTCTGCACCAGGAAGAAGGTGAAACAAGCTGCTGATAACACAGAAACCAGAGCAGACTTGCAGCAGGGACTAAGGTACATTAATTTGAGGGGCTGTTTAGAGCAAATTTAGAGATAGAAAAAAAAAAGGTTTACTTGTTCTTTAAAGTCCTTATTGGACTCCCCTAATAAGCTTGTGTTGCTCCCCAATTTTTTTTTTTATATGTAAATGTGGCTCATGGACCCCTGATTTAGAGGATACAAAAATACCAGAGTGCACAAATATTGTGCTTTACCTTTGTGATCCAAGGTGCATCTCTAAAGGTTAGCAATATGGCAGCGCCCAGTTATACATAAAAATGTACGTATGCAAAGAATGTGTAACCCAATACAACAGTATTTTAATCTCTCTTTGGCTAAAAACCACATTTAAAGATGGGTGTACCTTACCATAACCCTGTGTCCAAGACAGATCAATTCATCTGTAGATAGGATATTAAAGAAACACTACATGGAAATGGCAACAGGTTTTTATTTGGTGCTATTTCTTTGGGGGTGGAAAAAAAACAAAAAAAACAAGCACAAACCTAAATCTTTTTTCCTTTTTACATTAATTAAAGACCACCATATTCAGACAGTTTTAAATACAGGATCCTAGAAAGAAGTGCTGACGGCAGCTGTGGTGCCACGACATGCAGACGCGTTCGTACTGCGCCAAACCCGAGCCACCTGCAGAAAGAGCATTCTGGGAAGGGAAGAAGAGATAAAAATAAGACCCAGGAAATGTGATGGTAGAACCAAATATTAATTTCTAATTTAATATTAAATCTGTTATGACACGTTTACATATTTGGGAGTGGAACCAAGACCCTCACATAGGATCGATATCATGTGCGTTTAGGCTGGGGACAGACAGGGAGATTCGGGGAGATTCTGTCGCCTGCTAAAAACGCCAGGCGACAAAATCTCCCCGAATCTCCCTGTCTGTCCCTACCCTTAGTAATAAATCAGTAAGTGGAAAGGCATCTCCAATAGCAACGGTGTTCTACTCACACTGAACAAGAAGACTGATGTTTGTACTTCACTCATAGACATCTTTTTTATCTGCAATGTAATCTACAATCTCCTGCGGTGTCATCAGCTTCTCTCCATCTGCGTCTGGAATTTCAAAGCCTGTGGAGAAAGAGGAAAGATGTCAACTACCAGCACAGCGGGACATGGAAACAGCTCTCAATGTCTACCACTTCATAGAACTGCTGGAGGCAGAATTAATACCAAAGTACATATGAGGTATGCTTCCCCTTTAAAGGGGATGTTAAGGCAAAAAATAAAAAAATCCAGTTTTTACTTTCTTTAATGAAAAAGAAATCTATCTTCAATATCCTTTAATTAAAAAATGTGTAGTTTTTAAAAGAAACCTGACTGTATGCAGTGAAACTCCCCCTTCGTGTACTTGCTCTGACTGCTGCAGATGGGAAACTTCAGACGGTGCCTAACTGCTCTGCAGAGAAACAATCATGCTTTCAAACGATCACCTTGCTTCCCAGAACTCAAGCAGCTCTGCTCATTTCCCTGTAGAGCAGCCGGTGACAGTGTAGAGATTCTTTTCAGCAGACCCAGTGCAGCCTGTATATTCGGATTATTAATCAGTCTTGCCGTATCAGCTTCTATGGCAGATATTATTTGACTTGTGCTGTTTGGATTATTTAGGACAACTCCTAAATTTAGCCCAGACCACACTGAGCATCTGCAGGGTCTTTGTCTTGCAAAAATGTTTACCAAAGTTAAAAGATGGGCATAAATAATTTGTTTTAGTAGGTTTCTGGTGCAGTACATTTATGTTCAGTATACACAATAAAGCATTTCTAGCATTATTCTATTTTACACTTTAGATCCCCTTTAAAAGGCAAGGAAAGTGTAAAATAGAATAAGGGTAGAAATGGTGTATTTTGTATACTAAACATAAACATAAACTTACTGCACCACAAGCCTAATCAAACAAATGATTTATGCTTTCAAAGTTGGCCACAGGGGGCTGTCATCTTGTAACTTTGTTATACATCTTTGCAAGACTAGACTACATACACATGCTCAGTGTGGTCTGGGCTTCTTAGGGATCGTCATAAATGATCAAAAAGTAAAGCTGCTTGAGTTCTGCATGGCTGGTAAGTAAGGCAAGTATGAGTGTTTCTCAGGCAGAAATTAGGGACCGTCTGACAATTCCTATCCACAGTACTAAATGAAGGGAGAATTTCACTGCATACAGTCAGGTTTCTTATAAAAACGGTACACATTTTTTAATTAAAGTATATTGGAGATAGATTTCTATTTCATTAAAGAAAGTAAAAATTGCATTTTATTTCTTTGCCCTTTAATCCCATTTGAATTGTACGCAGTCTGTAATGCTAAGATTCAGTATAAAAATACATGGACAAATATAGGAAGGCATCCCTAAAGATCTTCCTATTTACTGCCCTTCCCAGTCCTGTCCCAACCCATGAACCAGCATAGCAGTGCTTTGTCCTCCTGCACGTGCACTATCCTCGCCCAATTAACTCCTGACCCTGGCTTGGCACCCAAGCCCACACTCCACGCTCCTGCGTAGGAAATCTTGCACACGTGCGACTTCCTCAAGTTGTTCTTCACCCTGTGCAGTCCATATGGAAAATACTCGACTGAAACAATACAAAGGAGTTGCTAATTACCACTCTGCAATCAGATGTACTCAAGCCTTGGCTGGGGATATCAGATAGAAGGTGGAGTCCTGTTCTTTGTCTGTGTCAGAGATAATTCTACTCAAATAATATTAAGCAGTGTTTACAGAGTTCTTTCACTCCCTCTTTACACTACTTGTTCTATTAGGGTATAGGCACACAATGCTATTTGGGGGGAGATTAGTCGCCAGGCAACAAATCACCTCTTCTTCGTGCGACTTATCTCCCCAAGCTGCAGTGCCATCCCGCCAGCGATTTACTCTCTAGCCGGCAGAGAGACAGTTTGGGGAGATTAGTCGCCTGAAGAAGAAGCCATTTGTCGCCCAGCGAGATTTCTCCCCTACTTCGGGCAACTAATATCCCCCAAAAATGCCTTCCCACTGGCAAGAATAAGAATCACAAGCAGGATGGCATACAAATCACTTTGGATTTCTAGCTTCCTCATGAGGCAACTTCGAAAATCTGTGCCAACCCGACGGCGATTCGTATCCACGCTGGTGGGAAGGCAATGCGGGGAGATGTCGCCCACATTAGATGAGATTTCTCGCTTGATGACTCATCTCCCCATGTGCCATCACCCTTAAAGGAAAACTATACCCCGAAAATGCATTTTTCAGCAACAGATAGTTTATATCAAAGCAAGTGACATATTAATTACCTACCTAGTATATATATTTAAGTAAATATTGCCCTTTTACATCTCTTGCCTTGAACCACCATTTCATGATGGTCTGTGTGCTGCCTCAGAGATCACCTGACCAGAAATATTTCAACTCTAACTGTAACAGGAAGAAGTGTTGAAGCAAAAGACACACCTCTGTCTGTTAATTGGCTCATGTGACCTAACTTTATAGTTTGTTTGGTATGTTTGTGTGCACCGTTGGATCCTAGGATCCCAGGAGGCTGTCCTTATTTTTTTTAAATGGCTATTTTCTATTTATGATTACCCAATGGCACATGCTACTAAAAAAGTATATTATTATGAAAATGGTTTATTTACATGAAGCAGAGTTGTTTTATTCAATATCTGTTTATAGAGACCTACATTGTTCGGGGGGTATAGTTTTCCTTTAATGTTCGTTAGTAGACAACAAAGTTGTCCCTATTGATCTCCATCTTTCTTATTGGGAAGTATTCTACCTGTGCTCAGCAATCATGGTCAATGGCGGAGCGAACTGGAGTATGTGTTATGGACTTGGCTGGACAGAATTATCAAATAAACCTACCTTTTAATAAATTAAATCAATGATTTGAGTTTAACTGAGCCTTTAATGAATCAACAGGTGCTTCTCTTTCATCTTTGCAAAACCTACAAAGCCCCATATGGAGGAAGAACAACACCAGTCCGTTTGGCTTCCTCCATATGGGACTTTAACCAAGTTATATGGGGCCTGGAAGTAGCCCGAGGAGTTGAAAGCACCCTTAAAGGAAACAGTAAGTGGTGTGCCGAAGGAACACTGTGATTGATAAATGTTAAACCTACAAAGCCCCCATGATGCAAGCGGTTTACTAAGCAGCATTACTGATTGGTTCCTGGGCCCTTGTGTATCACCCAGACATCCACATCATTAATCATACAGTTCAGCAGCAAGTGAGGAGTTTTAGGCATTAGGTCAGTTTCAACCTTCCAATAGGATCATATGGCCTCCCAAAATGATTGGCTAAACTGTATGTTATTAATGATAAAGTTGCAATGCAGACTGACAGGCTGTCAGAACTCACCGAACTCATCTTCCATGGCCATGATGATCTCTACTTGGTCCAAACTGTCCAAGCCAAGGTCTTTCATAAAATGAGAGCCGACAGAAAGCTTTGAGAGACAGGAAGAGAGAAATCCAATGAAGAGATCAAAATCTGATACTAATCACGTCGTCACTACATAGATATGGTGATAAAGAACACACTCCGTGTTACACAAAGGTTATATACGACAAGTAAAATATATCCTGTGTCCAACGTGGTCACATGACATGGGGTGCATTACTCCCACAATCCACAGCAACACGCATATTAAGGTGGCCATACATTGCCTGATAAAAGCTGCCGACAGGGCAACACACTTGCTCATTTAGTGACTGTTCCAAATAAGGGGACCTTGCTTATATAGATAAGCTCTTATAGATATTATTTCCCCGATTTAAATCCCTTATTTTCATGTGTGAACTGAAGTGTGTGTGGATTGGTTATACTGTAAAATTAATTTGAGTTTGGCTCCCTCCAGTGGTCTGTAGAAGAACTGAACTACCACATTTGCACAAACATGATATGGCAACTGCTGCTATCCTTAACTGCCATGTAACTACTATAAGAAGCCTATATCTGGATTTAGCTGGGACTTTACTTGCTCTTTAAATTTGTGCATCATAAAGGAAAAAGAATGGCCCTGACACACATCTACATTGGTTAGCCTTATGCCGGGGCCTCAAACTATCACACACCCAAACACACACTTCAATTTTAGATGAACATCTTGTGCTTAGACATAGAAGACCTAAGTTGGAAATAATATGTATAAAGCACAATACAATTTGGAGAACTGAAGCGTACGGGTGTTTTGATAGGGACAGTTGTTGAGCCATCCAGTTGCCATAGCACTTGGGACAAGTAAAACATCCCCCGTGTGCATGTGGGTCATTCAGTTGGAATTGCTCGGGCAGGAGGGCAGCACTACACCCGAGGATACAATTTACCTTTCCAGGGTCAATCTTGTCGTACAACTTCAAAACGTATAAAACCCTTTCAGCGATGTTCTCCAGTGTGAGGGGAGGAAGGTCTCCATAATGGCGGCACAACTG